>JAWQUT010000840.1:58906-70288 GCA_033807755.1 Ellobium chinense
CACCAAGAAAAAAAAAACTTAAATAAAATACTACTATTTGTAGCATCATTATGTGTATTTAAACATTTATTCTAAATAGATATGCCAAGTCACTGTTAGTGACAAAAAAATGCTTAAGTAAAGTGACACGTCTACGTGTATGCCAAGCCACAGGAAAACTTGTGTTTGCACTATGAGACGCCAAGACGAAAAGATCTACTAAAGTATCACTGTCTTTTTCACGACGTCTAAATGGCAAAATGCTCCAAGACGAGAAATAAGCGACACACTGAAATGAGATTTGCGCTCATACGCAGGGCTGCCGTTCTGATATTTTTATAATCACTGCAAATTACTCGACGTACTCTATAATTTCATGATTTGTCCACAGTTTGTATAAAATGAAGTGTTGGCTCATTACCTGCCTGTTCTTGATAGTCTAAATTGTTTTCATGATTTTTCCACAGTTTGTATAAGATGAAATGTTGGCTTTTGCCTGCCTGTTTTTGATGGTCTATGTTTTCATGATTTGTTCACGGTTTGTATAAGTTTAAGTGCTGACTCATTGCCTGTCTGTTCTTGATGGTCTATATTTTCATGATTTGTCTACAGTTTGTAAAAAATGAAGTTTTGGAACATTGCCTGCCTGTTCTTTCTCCTCCTGGCACTGAATGCTAGAGCAGACGATGACGATTGGGAAGACCTGTTCGATGATGATAATGAGATTGATGACGATGATGATGGTGAATGGGACGATGATGGTTTTGAATGGGACGACGATGATTATCCTTCGTGGATGGTAGGTCCGCTCTGCTTAGGTTTATGATAGGATGTCAGAATTATCAACGCAGTACTGCTGACTTATGTGTTGTCGCCTCAAAAAGAGAAGAGAAGAGAAGAGAAGAGAAGAGAAGAGAAGAGAAGAGAAGAGAAGAGAAGATCGGAGAAGGAAGAGAAGAGAAAACGACAGACACGTAAAGGCATTATGCTTTCGTCTCGTGTATGACCAATATAGTGCATCGTGGGAAATTACTTTATGAGTGGTTATTTTCATGAGGATCTACTTTTGCAAATTTCTCGAACTGAGCTTGATTTCCCAAACATCACTTCCCGCGAAAAAAAAAAAAAAATAACAAGAACAACAAAAACATTTCCTTCAAAATTGTCATAGAGCTTACACCTCGTAAAATAATTTATATTGGCAAAACGGAAGTTCGGGTATTTCTTGCTAATACCTGAAAGTATCTGAATATTATCGATTGAAGTAGGTTGTCTACAGTACAAAGAGGATTCTGAAGGCGTGAAGATGCCAATGTCTTTTTCACTGTTGATTATGTGAGGTGATTTTTTTTACACCTCTCAGTAACTTATCCGGGGGTCTCAAGGCAAAATACTTTCCACACATGTAGTTAAGCTTTTTCTCCATATTTTGACACAAAGAAAACTGTCCCTAAACCGACTAGATTTCGAGAATGTAGGCAGTGAAGCAGGTATGTAATATTGTAAGTCTTTTCACTCAGTAAACAGGGTAACCTTACCCACCTATATTAGTAACAATCACAAAGTCTATACTTGAGGCTAAACCTCATCTACTCTGAGTCTACAAATGTAGTTGCACCTATCTAAGCAAGATTTTGAAATTCAAGTCTAAACCCTTTTTCCCCTCCCCATGGCCAGTTTTCTGATTTTATAGGAACTATTTAAAATAAAATTGCATACTTACATGCCAGATGTTACTGGCATCTCAATACTGTTTGGCAGTCTTTTGACTGAATTTCTCTTGACTTCTGCGCTCCTACACACACAAGATATTATCATGCAATGCTCGCAAAAATTAGATTCTTTCAAAAAGCCATGTCTGACCTCTGGCGAAGATTAGATTCTCGTGAAACAAATACTTCTTCAACTTCTTCATCATAAAGAT
The DNA here is from genome assembly GCA_033807755.1 of Ellobium chinense. Taxonomy (NCBI): domain Eukaryota; kingdom Metazoa; phylum Mollusca; class Gastropoda; order Ellobiida; family Ellobiidae; genus Ellobium; species Ellobium chinense. The sequence goes on from JAWQUT010000840.1 coordinate 60,810, forward strand.
TGGTGGGAGAGGCATTGATGGATTAGGAGAGGACCCCTTCTTGTCAACTACATGTTGTCTAGCGATGAATCTACATTTCCCCTGAAGCATTCGCTGGTATTTTTACGCATCATCTTTTATAGAGACGGAATAAACTAGAAGGCATGGATAACTTTATGCCCTACTAAAGCCTGCAGGTCTTTGACACCTATTGTTTTTTCTTCTTTTGGCCCTATTAACATTTTGTTATTCTTCATATACCACTGTGATTTCGGGAAATTTCTTCCATAGAGGTTAAAGTACTTCTTTTGCCCGATCTTTTAACGGGAAGAAAAAGGNTCTTTTGCCCGATCTTTTAACGGGAAGAAAAAGGGGGGTCAACGCCCAAAATTTTTCACAAATGTTTTTCGAAAAAGGTCACCTCAAATTCTGATTTGGTCCCCAATTATTCAATTGGCTGGTTTTGACCGCGTGCGAATACATAGGCCTATACACCATATCTTTTTTTTTAAATCTAGAAGGCTCAAATTGTACCTGAAACTTTAAAATTGGATGCTTTATTTAGATCACAGGTTATTTTACATATTTCTACACCCTAACATTGGTTGGCAGGGCCCCAAAAAAGGGGGATTTTATGTATTAGCGAATTATTTGGCTTGTACACAATGAGTCATTTGCCCCTCTAATAGGTGTCACAAACCTTAATCCAAAGCCTGCCAATAAAGAAGGGAGATAATCCATTTGCTGACATTGCGTCATATGGAGTAACCTGTTCCAACTGGTGCAATGTGTTCGCCGAAAATTCAATATTTGATTACTAAACGACTATTTCCGATTCTTTTCATACGATACTGACTTATGGAATTATGAATAGTATTTTATGCACCCAGGGCTTTTTTTTTTTTAATGTGTCATCGGCGCAGAAGCCTGTCGAGCTCATGACGCAGGTGAGAGAGATCGTAGTTTCCCCAATCTTGACTACCTACTTCCTTAGTAAAGTCAATCTCAGCACACTGAAGTACTATGTAGAGTAAATGGAAAAGATTTCGATTATTACTCCCAATACAACGTAGCATATTCGATAACGTCTTTATCGGAGAACGGATGATTCGCATTCTTCTGAAAAAAAATCTGCGATTGCGTCATGTCGACGAACCCTATCGCGTCCATAAAGACTGACGTAAAGATTAAAGACAGACTTGGTGATTGTAGAACTTCTTGTAAATAGCCACAGGGAAAATAATTGACTAGCTCAAAGAAACTACACGGTTTAGCCTTTCACAAGCTTTAAAGACCCGCCTGAGGTACGAAAAAACAAAAAGAGGAGTGATATGATAATTATGTTTTAAAGTTTACTTCGATCGCACGCTTCGTACCAGAACGCAATTTTTCCAAATTTCACGAGTACATGAACCATCCACTGCATTGAAACTTTGCAGGTCTCAAAGACACTGGTATGAAAACTTGTAGTATCTGAAATATGAAAGCAAATCCCACCTGAATCGAGCTAGTGTTCACAACCAGTTATTGTAGGTGGGTTTGCCTTCGGGTGGTAATGACTGGATGACGCAGCTTTAACAAAGAGCATAGCTAACACAATGTTGTCGTTACTTTTTTTGTGTGTGTTTCAGTGTGCCATGCCTGGTCAACAATGTTATCCTGGATACCAGATGTGCTGCCCCGGACTAGAGTGCTCACGCATGTCCTGGCTGGGATACATCTGGTTCAGCTGCCAGCCCATACCAACCACTCCAACAACAACTACAACAACAACAACAACATCAACAATACCAACCACTCCAACAACAACAACAACAACAACTCCACCATCCACCACTCCAGCAACAACAACAACAACAACTCAACCGTCAACCACTCCATAAAGTGCCCCATGCATACAAGTAAAAAGTGACATAATATTAAATTCGTTTCTCTCCTTTCTTTTCTCGAAAGCTGTACTTCGTTACAAGAACAAGCAATACAAGTGAAAAGCGTCAGCATTCGTTTGTAACAGGAACACCTTTTGGTTAGCTTATATATTTTAAATTTCAACGTGCCTATTCAGCACAGTCATGGCTTTATCAGATGCGGGCTGGAAATCCCCCCCCCCNAACCCCCTTCGGGCCGCCAACAAAGAGTGTCTTTGAAAAAATGCAAGAGAATATCTTGCAGCCAGTCAAAATTAGGCTTATGTAGCAAAACAGCAACTGAGACATCAGGTTCAAAAAGTGACCAGGATCACCAGGCATCATTACTTTGTAAAAGGAGGGGGGGGGGGTCANGGGGGGGGGTCAAGAATAAGATCATTTCTACACATAAAACCGATTATTAATGGGAAAATGGTTAGTAATTGTGGATAAACTTGAGCTATCGTGAAGTATGTTAAATGAATTATATAGTAGTCCTTTAATTCAAGTTAATCCTACTTTCTCAGTGTTGTTTTTTTTTTCCATTTGCATGGAATGACCCTATCCACTTCGAAAAACTATATCTCAAGCCATGAAAAATGCTAAGTCAAAAATGACTGTTTTCACGCGATGAAAATACACATGTTATATAACATTTACGTCTTACCAGTAATTTGATTTCGCCAAAAAAGCAACTTCACTCTTATATAAACTGACTGAAGGACAAATACCCAAGGAAAAAGTCCCACGCTCGCGGAGTTTGAACACAGGACCTCACACAAAGAGATAAGAGCTCTATCACTTATCCACCCTGCCAGAGAATACTTTAAGTAGACTATACCTTGTACCTTTTAAAGGAATAGGCATACCCTCCATTAGAAGACACTGTAAAACATCTTTAATAGCTAAATGGATCAAACTGTATCTAAAACATGTTAGATCTACCAATCCAGATTTTCAAGACCATCTACTAAAAATGTTTAAAACAAGGTTTAACAATAACAACGTTTATTCAGAATGTTCAGACCACCCAGTATCAGAATTATGGACAATATGTAGACTATATTAAATAACAAAGGCACGTCTGACATAAAAAAAAACAAAAACATATCAAAGACAGTTATATCACAAATTAGACAGCACTACTCTCTCTCTCTCTCTCTCTCTCTCTCTCTCTCTCTCTCTCTCTCTCTCTCTCCTCTCAGAGAAATGTAAAATTAAAGGAGGAAAATAAATTACAAGAAATGGATTGTTTGAATTCTGCACTTCTTGCCTCATTTAGTCGAGTGTCTGTATTTTTCCTTCCTCAACACATTTGTAGTTAGTCTGTCTGTCTGTCTGTCTGTCTGTCTGTCTGTCTGTCTGTCTGTCTGTCTGTCTTGTCTGTCTGTCTGTCTGTCTGTCTGTCTGTCTGTCTGTCTGTCTGTCTGGATAACAATAAATAACATACAATAACAGTTTTCGCTGACTTTTTTTTTTTTTAATGGAGTACGAATATTCGTCAGCGCAGGCAAATTACCACCTAATGCACGCTCACGCAACTTCACACTGCTAATACACCAACTGTCTAGATCAAATCAGGACTTCCTCAGCTCCCTGAGGAGCATACAGTGCCGCTGTCACCTACATCGTCATCAATCACTGATCACTGGCATCCTACAATAATATTTCATTGCCTGAAGCGAGGTATCCATTTAGAAGCGGGTGGACTGAGCAAAATGCTACTGAAATGCCGCCCAAAAGACATTTACAAAATGGCCAAGGCAAGAATCAAACACATTTCCTCTGGATCCCGAGTCTAATCCATTCAGCCACGCACGCTCTCTTTTATATTTTAACCAGTACTTGATGTCCCGTAATGAAGGACGTGATGGCGTGGATCACTTGCAAGTGTTGATCCACATAAATTCTTCTTCGTCGTGACTTAGGTTGAAATATAACTTACACCTAAACCCAACAACTGTGTAGATTTCAGATTTACTGGATCATTCCTGCATAATAATAATAATAATAATAATAATAATAATAATAATAATATAATAATAATAATCATAAGAAGAAGAAGAAGAAAAAGAACAAGAAGGAGAAGAAGAAATATAAATGTAAAATATAATAGAAGTCACATATGTAGGCTGATGCCTGCTCACGAGACTCCACACTATTATCATACATCTTCTTTTTCTTCGTCTTAATCATCATCATCATCATCATCATCATCATCATCATCATCATCATCATCATCATCATCTTCTTCTTCTTCTTCTTCTCTTCTTCTGCTTCTTCTTCTTCTTCCTCTTGTTTTTTTTTCTTTTTCTTCTTCTTCTTCTTTTTCTTCTTCTCCTCGCACGTCTTCGACTCTGGACATATTCAAAAAGATTGTGTAGTACGGTAGTATCACAATAACTTTGGATATATCTCATTGTGTTGAGATGAGCTTGGCTTGCCTCAGAAAGTTTGCCTTTATATTTTTCCTAAATGTGCCATCAAGACCTTCGAAAGCATTCTCCTCTGTACAAACCCCCTTTATATCGCTGGCCAAGTATGGCTACTTCTGTTAATCATCATTTTTTTCTGTGCTCCCGAGAAGCGGCAATTCTCATTCACAAGAGTCAGAGGGCCTTTCGTATGAACCCCGGCCGAGACAGCTTACGATATTTGCATGGGACGTCATCATCCAACGGTCTACTAAACCAAAGTGACCCATGATTCGTCTACTAAACAACACCACTCCACTCATGTCTGGAAAACTGAGTCAGACAAAATGCGCTTCATTCAAGTTGTCAAGGGAGATTATCCATAACCACTGCGTTATTACTGAATACGCACCAACAAGCAATAGACTGTACCTATTTACCACGATAAAGTATAAGTAGTCACTGGGAATACCCGATATTCATATATATATATGTGGTGAATAGACTTGTTCCGGTGTACCGTGATCAGATTACCCCCCTCAATTATTACCCCCCGGTAATCTGATACCGGTATCAAGCTACCCCCCGGTAATCTGATACCGGTATCAGATTACCGAGGGGGTAGTCTCATACCGGTATCAAGCTACCCCCCCTGGTATGAGATTACCCCCTCCCTTTTTTCTATTTATAACATTTATTTATTGCCTGAATACAAATTCAAGACAGCAACAGCACTAGCAACACCAACAACATCAACAGCAACAAGATATGATAATTTTTTGAGTCACTAAAAAGTATCCGTTTTGGTAGCGTTTTCGTCATATAAGATCCCCTTCCCCCATTTTTTCCCCTTTATTTTTTTTTTACATCATCATACTTTTACCCTTTTATTCAAGTGCTACCGAGTTTATACTATGACGTTGTTCGGGTTTGATTCAGCTATATCCCCTTTCTCCTTCTCGTCATTTGTTTTTTTTTAATTTGCTTTAATCTTTAATCTTTGCTGTTTTATATTCCTTTAAATATTTACCACAGATGATGTATGCAGAGTGTGAATGCAAGTACATTGAAGCTGTAGGCCTATTTGTTCCTGATTCAAATTCCTTTTAACATTTACACCAGTAATATGACTGAATCTTTTCATATAATATGTGTGCAAGGTGTCAATACAAGTATAATGAGGCTCAATTTTTAACAAGTTTAGTTGCTGATTCACATTCCTTTTTAACATTTACTCCAGTGAAATGCTTTTATCTGTTCATATGATGTATGCAAGGTGTCCATACAAGTAAATTGAGGCTGGATTTTTAGTACTTTAATTGCTGATTCATATTCCTTTCAAACAGTAATATGTTTGGGTCTTTTCATTTGATGTGTGTGCAAGCTATTAATACAAACATATTGAAGCTGAATTTTTGATAATACGTTTTAGTTTTGATTCAATATTCTTTTTAAACATTTACCACAGTAATTTGCTTTGATCTTTTCTGTATACATGTAATGATGTGAAAAGTGGGCAATATATTTTCGATAAAATTTTAGTTTTAGTTATATTCATATTAAACATATTCAGTATTATTAGTTTGAATCCTTTTGTGTCTTACGTTGAATGCAAGTTATCAAGCGCTGGAATAGTGGGAGAAATTTTAGTAAAATATGTACAATTTAGCAACAAGGTGTCCACACTAGCGTTGTTTATTTTTTTTTCCAAAGAAAATAAAAGGTAAAGTAATACCAAATTAAAAGTAGCAATGCCAATCGTGCTCCAATTGTCCTGACGGAAATAGGCTTAGAAAACAAATGGACCCCCCCCTCCCCCCTCATCAAAAGGGCCGAAAGTACAATACATCTATACCTTCTCATCCACCCCACACCCCACCCATTTCCCGAGACACCAACTTAAAGATGGCAACATCATCCAATTGAACAAAAGCGCGCATACACACAACCCAAAATTGAAAAAAAAAGCGGACATAAAATGCGGCCACATTGATTATTTAACAAAACTGAAATGCACATGTCACCTTCATCACCCTACTCCCAGCTACACACACCCATTACTATATCTACATATTGTGACAGGGACTGCGAAAAGGAGTCTAGTGGTCAAAATTTTCTTTGAAATTTTAGGCTTACTCTAACTCTATCGACTGCTTCGAGTGAACATCAGCTATCTTTACAAAGAAATAAGGTAGAGATAGCTGATATTCACTCCAAGGACTGCTTGGAGTGAATATCAGCTAAATGAAGAAATAGAGAAGAGAAAGCTGATATATGATTAGAACAAACTGTCAGCCAAACCAACAATAACATAATCCTCAACTCTACCGATTTTAGATGCAAAAAAATATGTCAATCCTGTCTATTTAGCACATGTGGGTGCGTGCAAAGAAAAGGTGCATAAAATAAGTAACTATATAAACACAAATAACAACTTTTTATAGGGGGGTAATTTCATACCAGGGGGGGTAGCTTGATACCGGTCTCAGATTACCTCCCCGGTAATCTTATACCGGTATCAAATTACCGGGGGGTAACTTCATACCGGAGGTAATTCTATTCCTTTACACCGGCTTAGCGCTGACCTGGAAACCACCGGATGCTATTTTAGTACCCGGTACAATCGCCGCGCACGCGACTGTATTTTGTAGGCTACACAGAATACGATGCTCTACTCTGTCATATCAAAATGCCTATTAAACGTTGTTCCTGGGGTTGTTGTAACAGTGACAGTCGGTACAAGGATCGACCACATATGGAGAGAGTCACGTTTAGACCCATTCCTAAGCCTAAAACTCAACTAGAGAGATGTTTGAAGTGGATTCGGCTCTGCAACCGACCACACACGCAGCTGAATATTGACAAGATCACAGAGTACTACTTCGTTTGTTCCAAGGTAATATAATCACACGATGGGCTAGATTCTAGATTATTGTCCCTACTGTCATTGGGTCTCTTTTCTCACCTTCATCATGGCACTTAAGTTTTGTTTTTATTTAATATGTCAAATCTAGATCTAACTCAGCATGTGTGAAGTAAACACTTAGTAGTAGAATGTAAGACTGAGGTGTATCTGCCTCCAGGAGCTGATTGCACACACATTTTACACTAATAGTTTTAGAACCACCGGGCGCCGCTGACCACCAGCATCAAATGAAGAACTGACAAAATTAAATCTATAGTAACATAATCTGTGGTATTTTCTATATAAATATGTTATCAAAACGAGAAAGAAAATTCTCATCGGTGTTTCTGTCTAATGGATTGATCACAGCTTCGGTAAAAACCGATGCACTCATTGCTTTGCTGAGCCTCACAGTGAGTGCTTCGGTCTAAACCTTAGCTGGAATCAGTCCGCGAAACAGGAAGAAAGACGCATTGTGAAGTTGATCTTAGACAAATGAAAACTCAGAAATAAATCTTAAAACATAGGATCCATCTAAGCTGTCTTTTAAATGAAGATGATCTTACTGTCGAAAATTACCATTAATTCAAATTATGACCTCGAACTGGGAAACACCTCAAGGCCACAGCCCCTCGAATCAGCCAACCCTGGCCAAGATCACAGCGACAGGACACAAGCTATGGGCCTTCGTGCAGTTTCATCAGCACGGGACTAGACCCTGCCCTCACTATTAGCGGCTCTATAACGATACATCGCAAAGCTATACCGAAACAGCGCAAGCTATACCGAAACAGCGCAAAGCTATAAAGAAACAGCTCAAAGCTATACCGAAACAGCACAAAGCTATACCGAAACATCGCAAACTTTACCGAAAAGCCGCAAAGCTATACCGAAACCATCGCAAAGCTATACCGAAACAGCGCAAAACTATACGAAACAGCGCAAAGCTAATCCGAAACAGCGCAAGCTATACAGAAACAGCGCAAAACTATACAGAAATAGCGCATCCACCGTGGTATTCCCAGAATGTATACCAGAACAGCCCATTGTTTAAATGCATTCTTATCAAGCGTGTGTTTGATAAGCCATCAAATACACCAAATCAGCCAGATTTTTTTCCACGCATATATATCTATATGTGTGAACAAATGCGTTTGCCCCCTGCTCACTAGGGGGGAGGCTAAAGTAGGATTCTGAGCAGGATGCATTTATGGGGTTGGTTTTGATGGCAATGAAAATGAAACAATTCAGCAACTAGATTATATGTGCATAGTAAATAATAATTAATAGCTTTTCCCCTGTCTTTATAGCAAAGTGTCCGGGCGGTTGCATGATATCAGTGCGCTGTTTTGGTACAAACATCTTGCGTTTTCCAGGAGATGGCTTTAATCCCCTAGGCACTGTTTTGCTCGCACACCCTTTTAACACAGTCGTCAGCAGAAAAGAGTGTTGGTATTCGCAACTGTCACCTCAAAATTCGAATTCCGGAACATGGTCATGCTATTACTAATAGCTAGTCAGTATATTATATTCTTATGAAGATCAACGAGGCCAGAGACAAGTTATGGTTGTCACATGCTAGTCGTGGTGTTAGGAATGTGGTATCTTTTGTGTAGACTGGAAGTAAGAGCTCGGTGAAAATGGCAGCCAATATCTACGGTTTCAAATTTTTTACTGGAAGTTTTTTTTATCAACAGCCTTATGTCGAGGAGCTTGTGACAAGAATCTGCAGTGATAAGTATGATACAAATTTATACCTCTAGCAAACACCACCTGCGAATGAGTGCACTTTTTTCCAGCTCTTCCGCATTAGTTTCAGCCATCTTGGCTTGCTTAGAGACTGATACTTCCGCAGCTTGAAATCCTTGAGAGACAGCCCACAGAATAAATGGATCGCTCCTGTTGTTGCTAGGCGAGGAGCAGACAAACGTTGCCCCTAATGTAGCGACTGATTAGGAGATTCTCAAAATTTTATAATGTGTCACTTCCAGAGAGGATTAAAACAGACGAGGTCCTGTGACAAGGTCATTCAGTAACCAAGGTAGGCTGAGGGGTCTTTTGAAGTGATGGCTTCTCTACAATTTCAGAGAAAGGTCCGGATATCTCTGGACGTCTTTTCTCTACTTCAATACTTCCTTTCTCTTTGATTTCAATCTCTGAAGTAGTAGTTCTGTGTGTGTCGCTCCTCTAGCTCAGATCATGAGTTTTTTTTTTCTTTTTCAGTGACAGTATGTGTATAGTTGCAGATCACTATTAGTGGTATTAGCTCCCTAC
>JAWQUT010000840.1:74351-86530 GCA_033807755.1 Ellobium chinense
ACCCCCCTAGTATTGCAATAAAATTAAGAGTTTTCAAAGTAGTCGTACCAAATTTCCACACAGTACAGCCTAAGCATTTATACTGGTACTCTGAACATTTCATTGAATTCCATACACTCCGGACAAACAAGGGAAGCAATTGATTTTGACATGTATGTTTCAAAAAACTGCTTTTAAAAACTCAGAACATGACGTGGAGAACCATTATGACATAATTGTGGCATTGCTAATGGCTGGTAGTGGTTTGCGTTCTCAAACCATTTCAGTTTATCCCTTTTTTAAAATAATTTTAAACTGCCCTAAATTCTGAAGTTAAGACAAGAATGGTCCGTTGAGGACCTATAATGCTCAAAACCATATTGACTATCGTATTTTGGTTGACACATCAATATATGATAATTTGGTACTATGTTAATTGTTACTTACATTAAATCTATATTATTTTCGATGCTCTTAAGTTTTAATTACTAGAGTAAATATGAAGTTTCTTGTATCATGTTCAAGAAGGACAGTTCAAATGAAAGTGTTCATATCAGTACATGTTTTGGCAAAATTATTCTAAAAAGTCATTTGTCACAGCTGATGAAAGTTGACATAGTTTAGGTTCCATGAGTGGAAAAGAAAAGAAAAAGCGCCCCTCTTGTTTCTCTCTTCCCACACATACAAAGTCGCACTTTTGCTCTGAAGACCTCCATCACATTAGAATCGACTTACTGCATAATTATCTGTTTCTGTAAGATAGTTGAGTTGATCGTAAACGTCGCAAACAAGTCTGGCCCGCTGGAATGTAGCAGTTCGAAATTTCGCACAAGACAGCTAACTGTAAACAACCTGTTTTATAAAGCATGGGTCATATATATATATATATATATATATATTGACAGGTTAAATCTTAAATTTATTCGAATTTTCGCCCTTGGGGCTTCTTCAGGAGACTAACATTAGCAACTCACTAAATAGACAGGTTACTGAACCGAACAAACCTCACCCACTGGTGCTCTCAAGCACATACAAAAGCAATTCACAACTCGTATACAAAAATAGACAGTTGGGGTTCGAGGCAGGTCATATTAAACGGTAAAACAGTGAGAGGGAGAAACAGAGAGAGAGAGAGAGAGAGAGAGAGAGAGAGAGAGAGAGAGAGAGAGAGAGNAGAGAGAGAGAGAGAGAGAGAGAGAGAGAGAGAGAGAGAGAGTGAATGGGCGAAAGAGGAAGAGACATATTGTTATAGTATATATATAATCTACTCAATAATTATCAATAATTATATCAAATTTATCAACAAGCGAGTAGTTCTGTGGAAAAAAAATGCTCGAATATCAAGTACCTAAATTTCATCTTTTGTTAGAGGTATCTGTCAGTGATGCGTATCCCTGGGATTTTCCCCTACAACGCTCTGTGTACAGAAGGAATAGAGGGCTAGTGCAAGGCGCGATGTGAAAAATTAAAATTTCTTGTTTTTTTTCTCTTGCAAGCAGTGAGGAAAGTTGCATCGTCCTACAGACCATATTAAATCATACGATACCCTATTTAATTTATTTTTCCAATAAAACAGTCTTTCAAGCGTCAGTCATAATGATATAATGCCTCTGTCGGCCCCAGACAACACACAAGATTACATTATCCAAAGTCCGAATTGTTACACCCACTGCGCGCGTGGCGGCCATAAGCTTTCGTCAAACACGCTCTTGCCACAAGGCCAAGCTGTCTAGCTAGTGCTCTGCGGACGAGTGCTAGAGTCTAGCATGTTGGTATGAATGTTTCAATTCCTCTGTGAACAGTATATATGTCAAACAAAATCATGCTGAGACAAATAAAAATGCAGGATAGTTTATCTGGCTTACACTATCAAACTTTACGTTTGAATTTGGATGATCAGAACCTTAATTAGAAGCTGAATAAAACATTGTCGGACAGAGGTGTGTGTAGCTGTTGAAACTTAAATGACGTCATCATTTTTGCTATAAGCCGCTGCTGATAGAGGAAGGGAAAATACTTCTGGACGCAAAGGCCAAACTCAGTAACTCTAGCTCTCCTACTTACGTTATATTACATTATGCGCATGGTAACAGAACGATGCTCTTTCTTCGCAAATTAACTCGGTGGGCACCACAGATAATTTTCAGAGAAAAAAAGTATTGGGAAACGGAAAATTATTTTTTATGTGCGTGTCCTCACTTCTTATCACAAAGTAATCATCTAAAATCCTCTTCCATCTTACTGCTTAACCTGGTCATTCCTTACGGCTGGTTTATAGATGTAAATCTAACTTTGTAGACCCACGGCAAAGATCTAGATTTATATACTTAAATTAGTTTGTCCTCATCTTTTGTTTTCGTTAATACAGGCTCGATCATCGAATTCCTCTCAACCCCTGACACGGTCTCGTTGGGTGTAACAAGGAATCTGACCTTCCGCTGTGCACTCAGTGACACGCCAACCCCAACAAACTCCAGCGCTCCCATAATTGGACGACGGCGGCGGGAGGTCAGAGGTCAAGGAGCTACAGCACGTGTCGTCAGCACGGCCTCCAACGCCCAGACAGTCATTTCATTGGTCATCGCCAAGACTGGCACAGCCAACCAGACTCTGGCGTCAGTAGTGTCAGGGTCATCACCTCAAAGTTTTGTCAGTGGGGGAGAAGTTCAAGGTGAGATTTTGTCCCAACCAGGGGAGCGCGGATACTTGGAATTCACATGGCTTCGTCCAGGAGTTGATGTCTTTGGAGTGTATGAATGTAGAGCAACTGCTCTGGACGCCTTCGGTCTACCGATTTCTTACGTTCAGGACATTCAAGTGGGCGTGGTTCAGCCAACTATTCTTCAGCTCATAGACAGACTTTGGGAGCTGGAAGAGATACATGCAATAGACAAACAGACACTCGAAATTGAAAACCAGGCAACACAGGCCCTGCTTAACCAGACTCTGTCAGAGCTTTCACAGACACAGGCCCAGCTTAACCAGACTCTGTCAGAGCTTTCACAGACACAGGCCCAGTTTAACCAGACAGAGTCTCGGCTTTCCCAGACAGAATCTGAGCTTTCCCTGACACAGGCCCAGCTTAACCAGACTCAGTCAAATCTTTCCCAGACACAGGCCCAGGTTAACCAGACTCAGTCAAATCTTTCCCAAACACAGGCCCAGGTTAACCAGACTCAGTCCCAGCTTAATCAGACCGATTCTCGGCTTTCCCAGACAGAAACAAATCTTGCCCAGACACAATCCAAGATTAACCAGACTCAGTCAGAGCTTTCACAGACACAGGCCCAGCTTAACCAGACAGAGTCTCGGCTTTCTCAGACAGAATCTGAGCTTTCCCTGACACAGGCCCAGCTTAACCAGACTCAGTCAGAGCTTGCACAGACACAGACCCAGGTTAACCAGACTCAGTCGCAACTCAACCAGACTCAGGCCCATCTTAACCAAACAGAGTCTCGGCTTTCCCAGACAGAATCTGAGCTTTCCCTGACACAGGCCCAGGTTAACCAGACTCAGTCAGAGCTTTCACAGACACAGACCCAGGTTAACCAGACTCAGTCCCAGCTTAATCAGACCGAGTCTCGGCTCTCCCAGACAGAGTCAAATCTTTCCCAGACACAGACCCAGCTTAACCAGACTCAGTCAGAGCTTTCACTGACAGAATCTGAGCTTTCCCAGACACAGGCCCAGGTTAACCAGACTCAGTCGCAGCTCAACCAGACTCAGGCCCAGCTTAATCAGACCGAGTCTCGGCTTTCCCAGACAGAGTCCACTTTGTCCCAGACGCAGTCCCAGCTAAACCAGACTGATTCTCGGCTTTCTCAGACAGAGTCTAATCTTTCCCAGACACAGACCCAGCTTAACCAGACTGATTCTCGGCTTTCTCAGACAGAGTCTAATCTTTCCCAGACACAGACCCAGCTTAACCAGACTGACTCTCGGCTTTCCCAGACAGAGTCTAATCTTTCCCAGACACAGTCCCAGCTTTCTCAGACAGAGGCCCTACTTAACCAGACTGATTCTCGGCTTACCCAAACAGAATCTGGCCTTTCCCAGACTCAGTCCCAACTAAACCAGACACAGTCCCAACTGAACCAGACTGACACTCGTCTTTCCCAAACAGAGTCTAATCTTTCCCAGACCCAAGCCCAGCTTAACCAAACTGATTCTCGGCTTTCTCAAGCAGAGTCTAATCTGTCCCAGACACAGTCCCAGCTCTCCCAGACAGAGGCCCTGCTTAACCAGACTGATACTCGGCTTTCCCAGACAGAGTCTAATCTTTCCCAGACACAGTCCCAGCTTTTCCAGACAGATGCCCTACTTAACCAGACTGATTCTCGGCTTACCCAAACAGAATTTGGTCTTTCCCAGACTCAGTCCCAACTAAACCAGACACAGTCCCAACTGAACCAGACAGACACTCGGCTCTCTCAAGCAGAGTCTAATCTCTCCCAAACACAGGCCCAGCTTAACCAGACTGACTCTCGGCTTTCCCAGACAGAGTCCAATCTTTCCCAGACACAGTCCCAGCTTTCTCAGACAGAGACCCTACTTAACCAGACTGATTCTCGGCTTATCCAAACAGAATCTGGTCTTTCCCAGACTCAGTCCCAACTCAACCAGACACAATCCCAACTGAACCAAACTGATTCTCGGCTTTCCCAAGCAGAGTCTAATCTTTCCCAGACACAATCCCAGCTTACTCAGGCAGAGGCCCTGATTAACCAGACTGATACTCGGCTTTCCAAGACAGAGTCTAATCTTTCCCAGACCCAGGCCCAGCTTAACCAAACTGATTCTCGACTTTCTCAAGCAGAGTCTAATCTTTCCCAGACACAGTCCCAGCTCTCCCAGACAGAGGCCCTGCTTAACCAGACTGATACTCGACTTTCCCAAGCAGAGTCTAATCTTTCCCAGACACAGTCCCAACTTTCCCAGACAGAGGCCCAACTTAACCAGACTGATACTCGGCTTTCCCAAACAGAGTCCAATCTTTCCCAGACACAGTCCCAGCTTTCCCAGACAGAGGCCCTGCTAAACCAGACTGATTCTCGGCTTACCCAAACAGAGTCTGATCTTTCCCAGACACAATCCCAGCTCTCACAGACAGAGGCCCTGCTTAACCAGACTGATACTCGACTTTCCCAAGCAGAGTCTCATCTTTCCCAGGCCCAGGCCCAGCTTAACCAAACGGATTCTCGGCTTACCCAGACAGAATCTGGTCTTTCCCAAACTCAGTCCCAGCTAAACCAAACTGATTCTCGGCTTTCTCAGACACAGTCTAATCTTTCCCAGACACAGTCCCAGCTTTCCCAGGCAGAGGCCCTACTTAACCAGACTGATACTCGGCTTTTCCAGACAGAGTCTAACCTTTCCCAGGCGCAACTTCAACTTTCACAGACACAGGCCCAACTTAACCAGACTGATTCTCGACTTTCGCAGACAGAGTCTAACCTTTCCCAGACACAGTCCCAACTTTCCCAGGCAGAGGCCCTGCTTAACCAGACTGACTCTCGGCTCTCCCAGACAGAGTCTTATCTTTCCCAGACGCAGTCCCAGCTTTCACAGGCACAGGTTCAGCTCAACCAGACAGACTCTCAGCTTTTGCAGGCAAAATTCCAGCTTAACCAGACTGATTCTCGGCTTTCCCAAACAGAGTCTAATCTTTCCCAGACACAATCCCAGCTTTCCCAGACACAGTCCCAGCTTTCCCAGACACAGTCTCATATTGACCAGACTGATTCTCGGCTTAATCAGACAGAGTCGAATCTTTCCCAAGTATGGTCCCAGCTTTCACAGACACAGTCCCAGGTTAACCAGACAGACTCTCTGATTCTGCAGGCACAATCCCAGCTTTCACAAACACAATCCCTGATTAACCAAACAGATTCTCGGCTTTCCCAGACAGAATCCAATCTCTCCCAGACCCAGTCTCAGCTCTCCCAGACACAGTCCCAGCTCTCTCAGACACAGTCCCAGCTTTCCCAGACCCAGTCCCAACTTTCCCAGGCAGAGTCAGAACTGAATGCTACGAAAGAACAGACGTGGAATCTAACATCGGCAATGGCCACTCTTACCCCACCACACGCAGAACAAGGCATGGTTTACTGTGATCCCTGGCAGAACACAGCCATCAATATCAACATCACTGAGACTTTATCATATCAGTACACGTCAAACTACGGCAAAGAGTCTCTTCAGCAGGTCGTCTTCCAACGCCCTTACCAGTCTGATCCAGCCATCATCGTGTCTACCAGTATGATGAGCACTCTGACCTCCTTCCCGTCAGCGAGCGTTGCTGGTAGCGAATACCAGGTCTCTGTTGAAAATGTCACCCCACAAGGATTTACCATACGGTGTACTGCTCAAGATGAACTTGGGGCTCGCATTCACTACATGGCCATAAACTGGATGAGTACTGTCAGGGGATAATGTTTGGAGGTGAAGAGTGAAGAGGACATTGCAAGGTGTCATTTTGTAGAAAAAAAACACAACACAACAAAAACACATCATTTTGATCACTATTTTTCAAACATAGTAATCGACACAACCTCCTTTGTTCGAATCCGCCCTTTGCTACAATCAACTTTGGAGAAATTGTTTCTATATCTGTATTCCCAAAATGTAATCGCAAAACATGTCGACCCATTCTACACATGACTTGTGTGACCAGGGACAGAACTATGATTTTTTTTTTTTTTTTAGTAATCTAGCACTTTCATCCAACCAGCTGTCCGAGTGGGGTTAAGATTTCTCATAAGACAAGACTTTACTACGAACTGCTTTAGTAGTGAATATACAGGGATATTATAATTGTCACCAACCTACCTGCATACACTAAAGCAAAAGGATCTACTGTTAAATGGATGCAACTTTGGAATCGTTCCTTAATAGATGTTCAATGTCCGAACTGAAACAAAAGCCCTGTCACTTGAAATACCAAACAGTTTCAGAAGATTTTTACATAGAAAATCAGTTAGTTTTGACCTAAAGTTTTTTGGAACAATAACAGTCAAAGAGCCAGTCAGTTATTGGGAAGCCATAGGCTCGTGAAAAAGAGCCAAACTTTTGGTATTTAACTCCCGACCTAAGTCTGGCAAGCTTGAGAAAAATCCGAAAAAAACCCGTTCACTGAAAGAGTATTACCGCTCTTGCGTAACGAGAAAAAAAAACTGTCTACACAGAGGGTAATCTGGCCTTCCTTTAGATGATGTGTCACCTTTTTAAGCAAAAAAGTTTCTTTCGTGACATAGCCTTTGATGTATTACACTCTGCATACTAAAAGCGCTGAAATTATGAGTCAGTCTATGGGTCCTCAGATTAGATCGGCGAGTAAAAACTTGCTAACCTTGACAAAGTCGTATTGTCAATACTTGTAAATAGCTTGTGAGTGAAATAATTCGAGTGTGCCGTTTGAATATTTTACAAAACATTTCAGATTAGTTAAATTGTATTGGATAAATACGACAAAATATCGGTAATCTCAGATTCATAGATTACATAAACGCTACGCCCCAGCTTTGTGGCATAATTTCAAACGTGAAGCTGTCCTCTAACCTAGTTCTTCTGGTTGGAGATAAAGCAACCCAAAATATCATATTCCCAGAAACTGTCCATCATCACTCTCTTAGTCTTTAAAGTGTAAAAGCTGACCTGGGGACTGAATTATGAATCACAGTGACAGGTTGGGTTAAAAGTGGCAGCATGTGATGTATTATTCTTAGTATTGTTGTTGTTGTTGTTGTTGTTATTATTTTTACTGTGGGAAGGGGTCCCAAAAAGCATTTTGAAGGGTTTTTCATAATCCGCATGCATGACATTTGAAGTGAATAATAGTTCCGTACAATGTGGAGAGTACATTCATATCTTATCCTATAAATGTTACGCACAGTATCATTCGTCTTGAAAGAATTAGAAAGAACACGCATAGAATGCATTGACTTTTCCTGAAGATAAGAATATTGTGTAAAGTTGATGGAGAGGAAGCTGTTAACAACAAATATTCTGTTCATGAATTTAGGCATTTGCTTTTCTTTTTTTTTTTCCAGGTAATTGCAGATGGCACAAAATTGTACACCTACTATCATAAGGTTGGATTCAATCAAACTATAGCTTAAAATAATAAACTATAAGCTTCTGGTTTTGTCTAGTGCACACAGCCTTGCACATTGTGATATTCATCATACACATAGCTCTTGAATCAGATACAAAGGTTCTTCTCAGATTGGAGTAAAGACGAAGATAAATCTCGTGGTGATTCGTCCCAAAATGCTCTCACTGATGCACCGCCTTCGTAAAATAATATTTAAATAACGACAGTTCACACTGGAGAAAAAGCATAGCCCATTTATGTGATATTTTATGTTGTATAATATGAGATACATTGACATGTAGTTTACTCTTTTTGGGTGGTTTGTTGTTTGCGTTAATGTTATTCAATAAAGCATTTCTTTCAATAATAATAAATTCATAGCTTACTCATAAGCTTACAAGACTTAAGTGATTGACAGTATTAAAATGTGATTCATATGAATATACAGTACTTTATTGTTTGTATGGTAAAGAGTGTTTGTGATGGTGTTGGTGGTTGCAGTTATGGTTGAAACATTGGTGATGGATGTTATAAATAAAGTGATGAAGATAAAAGTAATGCAATGATGTCAGTGAAAGTGACAATGGTGAAATATGTTGAGCTGAAAATTGATTTGAAAGTTATCAAGCTCTCATTCTCCGACTACGAACAGACCACAGCAGCCTTAGACACCATCTGTTTACTTACCTAAAGACTGGCACTATCAGCCCTGCAGTCAGAGGGTTAGGACGGCAGAACATGGTTTTTAACACTGTCCCCAGAATGTGCGCCGCAGAAATGCCACTTTACACATTCCCACCAGCCTGGATGTCAATCTGTTTGACGAGGTTGACATCTTCAGGAAGATAACAACTCTTGTTTGAGAGGTTTAACCAAAAAACAACAAAAAAAAAAACCAGGAAGAATACAAAGAAGAAACAGAATAGGAAGGAGAGGATGAGGAAGATGAAGAAAAAGAAGAAAGTAAAAAGCTCAAGAGAAAGGGATGGAAAGGGATAAACTTATGGTTTAAGCGTTAAACAGGAAAGTAGAACGGCTTGATTGCAGCATGATACACAGATGGACTAAAAACAGTCCAAATCCACATAATACTGTCTGATACATCACGCGTGCAAATTAACAAATGAAAATGTGTGCATAAACCATGGGATCTTTTACCATCGTAAAAATTTACAATTAACAACTTGGGGATTAATATTAGGATCTCTTACCGTCATAAGAAAATTTCATTTGTGCTTTGATGCTGAATGCATCCTTAGTAACGTTCAACAAGCAGAGTTAATGTTATTCTTACGATGGTAGGAGATCCCATCGTTAATGTGCAAACTCTAAACACTCGGCGATCGGGTGTACTTTGTCATGCAGTAAAACTTCTCGATCACCAATTCAGTACTACACCACGCCCATGCAGCTGACGTAATAAGAGGAGAAACTAAACTCATATCTCAGTAAAATGAGGAAAGGAAAAACTTGCAATCATTTACATGGCACCTCCTGTGGAGGACAGCAGGCCGAATTCTTCATTAAACGTTTACGACATATAGAATCCGACGTGAATTTCGGTAATGTGATGAGTTCAGATTAAACTCCAAGATAAACTAAATCATTTACATGGCACCTCCTGTGGAGAACAGAAGGCCGAATTCTTCATTAAACGTTTACGACATATAGAATTCGACGTGAATTTCGGTAATGTGATGAGTTCGGATTAAACTTCAAGATAAACTAGACAATACCCTTTTATACGGGCGCGATTATTAAGAGAATCTGGTTGCATCGGACATAATCTCAGTTTAGTTTTTCCGATCCTCTTTGTTACTGTTAAAATAGCTTCGTCATACGAGACTGGAAGTACGATAACTCCAGTTGTTAGGGCATACGTTCCTCATTCTTATAAGAGTCTTTGCATGATAGGAATATGTTGGTTTAAAGTTCATGCGTGTGTCAAAATCGACAGCTGGCATATCACCTGGGCTGTCACCAATGTGAAGTCTGCATGAACACGGACTACTTTAATACAGCTCAGGTTCTCTAGTCTTCATATAATCTCAATCCGAAAACGAGAGGGACAGAACAATAACTTTAACGGAAAGTCTGAACTATCCGTTATTAACGAGTTACATTTTCCCAAATTCTGCATTTGACCAGATTAGCGTAACGACTCAGCTTTTCTAGTCTTTATATCTCAATTGGAAAACATGAGGGACAGAATAACGTGTGAACTATCCCGTTATTAATGAGTTACATTATACTGAATTCTGCATTTGACCAGATTTGTGAAACACGACTTTATCGTAGACATACGGATGTACGTATCGTGCAAACAAATGATATCAGTCAGCGATTTAAACGACCAGCTAATTCAGGCATACATTAGATACTACATTACCTACTAGTTTGCTATAGGCCATCAGCTTACATTACAGTAATTTAGAGGTAAGCGGGAACACTATGTCATAATAAAAGAAGACACTAAAAATGAATTCTTCTTCACGTTCTCAATTCTGATTCATTTCACCTCTTTGAGCCAGTAAAAGTGAGCTTATTGATGAAAGAAAGCAACAAAAAAAAACCCACAAATCTCACCCACCGACTCGAATATCAATCCTCTGACTGATATCAATCCTCTGTTGTTTGCTGTTGTTTTGCGTGTGGCGTGTAGATACACATCGTCGGCGGAATGATAGAATCGGCTAACTGCAAATTTTTTGAAAAAATTTCTTTTGGCTAATCTGAATCATAATGCAACCCTTTACATTCTATAAAAATCTCAGAAAACACAAGGCAGTGGAAAAACATTTATTTTGATAATTTTATAATCGGCTAACTGCGCGCTTCCAGTAGCCGGGAATGATAGGATCGGCTTTCGAACATGCACCTTTGTATATCTATGCAAAAAAAAAACAAAACACAAAAATAAGCCAATTAAAACCATGGATTTTACCCTGCCAGCTGGAAATGTGTGTACAGACTGACCTGTATTTCAAGGCAACAATTAAAACAGTTCTTCGGTCCGGATCCAGTGCCCAGATAGGATTCTTGATGAGTTTCTTAAGGAATATATGGAAAGAACTGATGAATCTTGGAACAACCAATCACACCAATCACGTGTCACACAGCAAAACAGATTTTCAAAGCAAATAACAGAAAGGACTGAATGAGCAGATGGTACATGGAGAAGACTGGGAGGGTAATATACGAGGTACGATCGAAAAGTCCTTGGATTGTGCTAAGAAAAGCTTGTAGTTTAGAAGTTGCATTCCTCCGTCACATTCGGGGGAGTCTAGTTGGGAGACAACACAATGATTCCAACGCCACTGTCAAGCCTAAAAGTATCCCTAAGTCTTTAAGTGTCAGCCTGCGATTCGGCCAGTACATGAATCTCTCCTGTAATCTCAGATCTCCCTCTCTTAATCGACTGAGGGGGAGGGGGGAGGCAACGGCCGCGTTGTTTAAGGCCAAAAACTGACGAACTCTGAGAGCGGAATCCGTTGGCGCAAAGTCATGGTGCAGCAATCCAAAGTTGTCGTGCCACTTTGCCGGTCGCTTCGGTCTTACGACTGCGCACAACCGTTTCACTGATAGTCAATATTGACAGTATGACCTGCAAACAGCTCCTTGCGACTTCTTCCTCTTTTCAAGGACTAAAAATTCAGCCCGAGGGGACGGATACGGATACTTGTGTTAGCTGCGAAGATATAAATCTAGACTAAATCGCAAATTATGGTGCTTGACTGCAAGGGTGCCTCTAGGTGTGGCAAATCCTGACTCTAACGGGGACTATTTCGAAGATGAAGGGAGGATGTAACACCTAAAGTTGTAACATAAGCTTTAATATGCATGGCCCTGTGGCATTTTGGATCGCACCTTGTAGGCCTACTCTGTATGACTGCCCTGAGGCACTTTAATAACATCAACTTTATTGTTTAACGATGAGGGATCAGACCACCGTCATTTGCCTGAGAATAGACAAACCCAGATACAACCTCAGAAACCCTCAATATTGTGCCAGTTGTTGATCTGTCCTTATAAGAAAGTTGAATATACCTTAGACTATATATGTGCAAAGCATAACATTCTCTTCTATTCAATATCATTGTTGGGGAAG
>JAWQUT010000840.1:99154-110370 GCA_033807755.1 Ellobium chinense
CGCAGGAAAACCTGATGCATGTGAACATTACACCTATGCTTTGCCTCAAAATAGAAAGTCTCACGATACGTGTTTTTCAATGTATTTATAGACTGCTGTCCTACTGACTCCAAACCCATGAAATATATCATCACTTCAGTGTTTTCTTCAGGTCATGTAAGCTGGGGGAGACTCCTTGAGACACACAATCTCAGCTGCTGTATTATGTACTAGATGAAAGTGACCACCCCTCATTTTTCCTATTATCATGGATAATCTGAATTATACTTAGTGGTTCCTGTGACTTTCATATCTAGAATGTTCCGAGGGTACTTGTAAGTTCAAAATGATACTACACCATAGTGTACATTCGAGAGTAAAATATGTTACTTAAAGGAACTCTGTTTAAAAGAGTCTGTCAAAGATGGTAATGCATGCAGACATTCAACCAGTGAAACACAGAATGCAGAGAACAACATCAATTGTCTTCATTATATCTCATAAGATTCAGACATAGATCATGGCCACCATATCCTCATTTTCTCCTGGATTGCCATCATAAATCTGAAAGAAAATATAGAAACACAATCAATCCACTTAATAATTACTCCTCAAGAGCATGGAAAAAGTTGCAATGAAAAGGAGTTTTATTTATCCCAATGCACTGTAGTATTTCTACTATGTGGAATGTCTAGTGCTTAAATGGAAACTGCATTTAGGCAGAGTTGACAATACTGGTATGTCACAATATATCAAAGTATTAAATTTTCTTCTTGTCCAGATACAGTTCTGTCTTCTACTTTTGGTTTCAATAAAAATACAAAGGTATTGAAGGAAACAAGTCATAAAAAGAAATTCCTTAAAACAGTGAGGATAGGATAGTCAAAATTCATAGGACATGTAAGAGAAGTCGCAGATTACGCGGGGGAGGGGAGAGGATGGAAGAAACAAAAAAGTGATAGCCCAAAGGCAATAAGAATACCCTAGAGTGATTCCTTTATAAATTTTGCTTCTTCTCTGCTATTATTTGTTCAACAAAACTTCAATGATCCTGCTGATGTCAAGCTTCAGGAATTCACTAACCTGCCAATGTTAGTAAAAATCGGGACAGCTGCAAAATGGATAGTTACTGAGAGGAAATAGATAAACTGATGATAGCGTTTCATGACAATTTTTATTCTAAACATATCCATTAGAGGAAACTAAAACAGGACAACAAGGTAAAAATCCGATGTTTCATTAAAAAAAAAGTTCTTAGTCAAAGTCAAAAGAAAGTTTTATACAGTGGACCCCCCGAGATAATACAGTACCCTCTCAATTACGACTTCCTCTCAATTACCACCGAAAATCTCGTGACAGATTGATTTTTCTATATGAACAACCTCCGAATATTGACTCCCTCTGAAATCCGACATGCGACCCACCTTGAATCTTTGTTCAGTCTTTCCGCCCCTCTGAACTGCAACTTGCCTACATGGTTCAAACATGCATAGTCTTGTAGTTTGTCGCCAGTTGGTCTGCCTCATGACATAACACCAGCGCGAGCCGCTCAAGCCTTGCTGATTTGGTGCACGATTGATAGGCAAAGTTAAAGAAAGCCTAGGCTACTCTGTCCATCTTGCGTATGAATACATTGGCGGCAATGTTACCTTAGACCTACACTAATGTCACCTAAAGTAAGCCAATGAAATATTACGTAGACCGTAAGGTAAGGCTGGGCGACACCAGCAACTTTTCAGTATCGCATTCTTCAATTTGAAACCAGTGTAATGTAGCTGAACAGGTGTTGACACTGAGTCATGACATCATGATATTATGCGATTCAGGGTGTCGGAGCCAACCTGCAACATGGCACAATTCGCTGTTCAGGGACTCCCGACCGACACCGCCAGAGCGCATGTCTGAGCCCCTATTTGCATAATGGAACATTACTTGGGAAATGATTTTATGAGAATTATTGCAGTGAGTGCCAGTGAGGCAGTGTCGGAAAACGTGTCGTATCGTGACTCCAACCCTGATAACAGAGTTGACTCAAAAGTCGTTATTGCCAGAGTCGACGCTGGTATCGGAGTCGTGCCCACTCCTATCGTATGGTATTTGCATTTGCGCTTTTTTTTCCCCACGTTGTCTTTCGCCAACAAGTGCGCATCAGGTCATAATTTTTATCTAGACCTTGGCTACACACATTAACTCAGACCTGCAACTATAAGTGAACGGCACTCACCTTTGAGGTGCGTGTCAATGTTGTAAAAAGGAACAGGGCTAGAAAGACTGAAAAGTGTATTGCAGAGACATTAGGTGTGGGCAAAACCTGCCTCCAAGAGTATTAGCATGAACCTCTCAGTTATGACTCCCTCCCAGTTAAGACCTTTTTCATGAACATTTACAAAGGTCTTATCTCGGAGGGTCCACTGTACTTCAAATAGATTTACCATGTGTTAGTTTCCTTTCACCTTGCAGAAAATTTGTGTTAACTCTGTAATACTGCATCTCCAGCACAGCAAGATCATCTGGCTTGACCAATCATTACACTATGGTACTGCCTTGATGGGCCTGGTGCCCCCTGAATGCTTTGATAAAACAGATTTAGACAGGCTGCAGCTTTCCTCGGTTGAACAGACAGTGATGACTGAAACCATTATCTACATCATCTGTAGATAACAGTTTGAGCAAGTAAACCTCACAAGTAAACCTCGCATAAGTGCTACCAAGGTTAAAAAATATTGGATTTTTAATGTGTTGTCCAGTTTTGGCTTCCTCAAATAAATATATTCATAGCGTACAATAATTTCTCAAGGGGCATTCAACCTACTCCATGTTAATGTAAGCCTTTCAATTACCAAATACACGATGATGCTTACCAGAGAACAGCTGATATCCAAGCTGAAACCAACATGAGTGATATCACACATCAATTCTTGCATTGTGGCAATCACCTGAAAGATAAATATATATAAATGGTAGGAACACTAATCCACAAATGAAGTCACTAAAGTACATTCATACAAACTGGTAGGTGCCATGATTCGTCACTAAATATCTAAAACTGTGACATTAATCAGATTAAGAAAAAATTCTGATTCAGTTCTTGCTAGGCAAACTCTAAGTAACAGTAGGCAAACTCTAAGTAACAGTAGGCAAACTCTAAGTAACAGAAGGCAAACACTAAGTAACAGTAGGCAAATACTAAGTAACAGTAGGCAAACACTAAGTAACAGGCAAACACTAAGTAACAGTAGGCAAACTCTAAGTAACAGAAGGCAAACACTAAGTAACAGTAGGCAAACACTAAGTAACAGGCAAACACTAAGTAACAGTCTAAGACCATGTTCCATGCTTGTTAATTGATATGCTTCAATCCTTTCTCACTCGATGACAATCTACACATGCAATTATCTTGCACTGATCTATTTATTTGAAATTGACAAAAAAATAATCTAAGCATACTGGGACACCAAATATCACATGAGAACAAAGAAATGGACAATAATTAATGACTGTAGTTGCCTTATAGAAACTGGTGAAAAACAGCAATGGAAGGAAAGGTGCTATGTAAAAAGAAATTATTCAAAACATGGCATATTCAAGTGGATCTACAATTAGGAACTGAGTTTCGTTAGAAACTGACAATACACTGATCGTACTGCTTCCATACCAATGAGCTGCGACATTCATAAACAGAAACAACACAGCGTAACTCATATATATTATTCATCCAACCTTCTCCTCTGGTCCAAATCTTCCCCTCCTATCTATGGCTACGTTTAAACACGTGAGAAAATTACGGTGTGAAGAGCCTGACATACTACCTCCTTGTTTTCTCAAAACATGAAAAAATAACCTACAATAACCTAGTGAAATCAGTCAAGGGTCACAAACTTAAAAGACACAGAAACACGAATCCTATAAAACAACACAGAAACACGAATCCTTATAAAAAACTACAGAAACAAATCCTATAAAAAACACAGAAACACGAAACCTATAAAAAAACACAGAGCCATAAATCCTACAAAAAACACAGAAACACAAATCCTATAAAAAGCACAGAAACACGAATCCTATAAAAAAACACAGAAACACGAATCCTAAAAAAACCCACAAAAACACGAATCCTATAAATGATGTCACCAACACAGATCCCTTATGTTTCCATGGGAACCACACGGTTTTTTGACCAGTGTATCTGTAGCAGCCATGCTTGGTAATCGTGTGTTGCTAGGTCCTAATTGCTGCGCTTTGAGAGAATAAGTCTCCTGCTGATGATGGTGTGCCACATCCACCGAGAAATAGCTATTGTGCTTCTTTTGGCTTTTTTAACTATGTGGACTGGCTGCACCAGCAAACTGAACCTACCTCAGAGGATCCATCTCTCTCACTTGCACAGCCTGCCTCTGCCTTGTGTGCTGGCACAATCAGTACTGAGAAAGGGATGCCCTCAATCTAGAAGAATGAGAGAAAAGGCATAAGGATTGATGCTCTTTACATTAGAACAATAACAAAAGCTGCTCTAGAAGTAGATTTTTTCGTGAGATCTAATCTTCACAAAATTTCAATAGAGGCTTTTTGCTAGGATCTAATTTAATCGTATGATAGTTTCTTATACGAGGGGGTACCCAAAAGTTCCCGGAATTGTGTTGTAAAAAATTTATTTTTCAAGCTAGACATTTCAAACTTTAGTCCCCTTCAAAGTACTCTCCATGAGACTCAATGCACCTGTCCCAACGTTTGGACCAGCCCTGAAAGCAATTCCGGTAGTCATCCAAAGTGACGTCCTGTAGGGCTTCTTCCGTTGCTTCCTGGATTTGCTCAATCCCCTCAAATCTCATCCCTTTCAGCTTTAATTTCATTTTGGGGAACAAAAAAGTCACATGGAGCAAGATCTGGTGAGTATGGAGGGTGGGAAGCAACAACCATGTTGTTTTTGGCGCAAAACTGCCTGACTGACAAAGCATTATGAGCGGGGGCGTTGTCCTGATGCAAAAGCCATTTCTTGGTGCGCCACTTGTCTGGACGTTTGCCCCTGATGCTTTCTCGTAGACGTCTCAGCACTTCGATGTAGAACCACTGGTTTACAGTCTGTCCTTGTGGAACGTACTCAATGTGAACAACTCCCTCAGTGTCAAAAAACAGGATCAACATGGTCTTGATGTTGGACTTGACTTGATGTGCTTTCTTGGGTCTCGGAGATGCTGGTGACTTCCACTGACTTGACTGCTGCTTTGTTTCAGGATCATAGCCATAAATCCATGTCTCATCACCAGTGATAATTGTTGATAGAAAGTCTGGATCCTGTTCAAGCTGCTCCTTCATGTCTTGACAACAAGTGACACGATTTTCTTTCTGCACTTCGGTGAGAAGACGGGGAACGAATTTTGCAGAGATGCGCCTCATGCCCAAATCGTAAGTTAAAACACGTTGTACTGAGCTCCATGAAACGCCAGTAACTTGAACAAGCTCATCAATTGTTTGTCGACGATCTTGGTCTATGGCTTCTTTAATTTTCTGAATGTTTTGATCAGTCCGAGCGGTTGAAGGTCTGCCAGAACGTGGTGCATCATCAGTTGTCATGTCCCCACTTTTGAATCGCGCGTACCATTCATAAACTTGAGATTTTTTCATGGCTTGATCATTGTAGGCTCTGTTTAACATTGTCACAGCCTCAGCTGCAGTTTTTCCGAGGAGAAAACAGAATTTCACATTACTGCGCTGCTCTTTCAAGTCTGCCATTTTTTTGTCAAAATCAGCTCAGTCGAAAATCGCACGTTCTCATCAACAGCCCCTTAAATAAGAGCAAAAACAAGGAACTCATTCACGAAAAAAAAATTATGCTTGAGTGCATTTTATGGACAAGACTTTAAAGTTTATGAGACGAAAATTTAAGTTTAATCAGTCAAGTATTTTCGGAATTACAGCACAATTCAGGGAACTTTTGGGTACCCCCTCGTATGTGCCTGAAAGCAGAAGTCTAGTATAATCTAGTGACATTCCAGACTTTCATACTGGCAGCCCTGCTTCAGACTGATAGAAAAACATAGCCTAAAAGTCTCTGATAATGTCCATAAAATGAGAGGTAATAACAAGAAATACGCCACATGCCTTTCACCAATACACATTACTTCACAAGGAGCCTTCAAAACTTTTTAAAAGAATGCTTTTTACTGCCAGAAATTTTTTGCAAGGCAAGCTCAACTCGCAAAATTTGCAAAAATCAGATCCTTGCAAAAATAATCACTTCTAATGTCTTGATACGGAAGCTTTCGAAGTGATCAACCCTAGCAGTGCTAGAGGCAGATTAAGTCACTCTACTATCTATGGGTGAAGTGAAAGATAGTTTCATTCGTCACTCCTCGTCCAACTAAGAGATGCTGAGACCTGTCTAGTTCGCCTGGTACCAAAGCAGGAAGGTAGCACTGGCTCCTGTGAGGAAATAACATGACATAATCATTGGATACAACCTGATGCCTTCCCTGTTTTGGAGTCAGCATTATGAGAGTTAAGAGTACACCATCAAATACTTTCTCTTAACGACTGTTACTGTTCTTGATTGAGTGGTCTTTGTCTCTTGGCTGACACTCTGACCCCAAGATAAAGCCTTGTCTCTTCCTCTGAAGGATCACAGATCACATTCTGTATATTTTATTGAGGTAAACTCTTGTAAAGAGAATGTCATGTCAGTTCACGCTGAACGCCACCTCTATCAAGGCAAAAATGGTAAGACAGTCAACACTGGGTGAAGAGGCAAGGGCACTATGTGAACTGCAGATGCCTGTTTTCTAGTGCTGAAAGGCACTCTTCTGTCAGCAGCATCATGGGGATTCAAAGTCTTGACCCTGGTTTAGCTATAACTAGGCTAAAAAGGGATGTTAATTCGGATACAAAGACAAATTTTGTCTCTTCAAGCATGGGCAACTCAAGTCTGGCTGGATTTCCTAGATCCACAGTTTGTTACCAAGTGGCCTTGTGCTACAATCCATTTACACTGTGTCAGCCCAGGACATCATTTTTCACAAATGCAGTCAACTCTCTTTAATTGCAATTATCACTTGATGGCAACATTTTTTTTATAAAACAGAACATTATATCTATACATATAAAAGCAGAAGTTTCCTTTTTTTACCCATCCATTAGTGTGAGTTGTAGATGAACTGCCTGTTGGGTAAAATCAACAAAATACCACATTTCTTATTTTTGTTTACTGGGTAATCAATCATCTGCCATGGTCCAACTTTTTCATGATGTTTAAGGATTTTGTTTATGATGTGTTTTAAATGTGCTGAGTATCCTACCACTTCTGATACTTTGACTATCACTCTCACTTTGAAAATGGAATCTGCAGTAGTCTATGCCCTGTGAATTTAACTCTCAGTCATGTCGATCCCATGGATTCAGAATGCAATGGACAAAACGAGGTAGACAACTGTAACTCCTTCTAACTGCAATATTTTCCATGCTCCCAAGGAGTTGCACTTGGATGGAGCTGACACTTTGATGTTTGGTAAACATGAGACTGCATACAATCTTACTTATGACCATAAGGAACCAAACTGTTCATAAGATGTTTAGAAGGTCCACTTTGCATATCACTATAGTTAATAGATTCTGAGCCATATAGTACCAATTTGATATGAGCTAATCTGCAGAATAAAACCTTATACTTCATTACTGACAAAATGTTCCAAATTCAGCATATTCTTCACACAATATATAGTTTATACAGTGAACCTCGGATACAACAAGCTCGGATTCAACGAGACCTCGCATTCAACGAAGGAAATGAAAAATCTTTGTTTTTTTCCATAGTAAATGTACCTCTGATCCAACAAATACAAAACTCTAGCAACCTCGGCTCTAACGAGGTCATCGACCTGAAGTTAGGCCGTCGCACATCCTTTTCACTCACAATAAAACTGTCAGCAGTGAGCAACTCCTGAAGCTGTACGTAACAACTGCTAACAACAGTCTACAACTTACGAGACTGAGTTAACATGAAAGGTTACCAGTAAAAGTTGCACGTGCAAAGGAGTGCAGTAGGAAGGGAGAGGATGGAAGAAAGAAATAGGACTATCTGGGCGATCAGCAGAAGGGAGAGGAAGAGTAGTTAAAAGTCTTTGAAGTCTGTGCTATGCAAGGGCGAGGGTAGGGGACGGGAATGGACAATGGAACAATGGAATAATTTGCTCGGCTGATGATTGCCAAGCCTTTTGTTTGGACCAATCATTGTCCTAGGCAAAATTTTAATCACAGACTCAAAGACGGTGACTGAAACAATTCATTTCTCAACATTTACACTGCTTTGTCTAAAATACATTTTTTTTTAATAAATCAGTACATGTATCAGCTCGCAATGTTGTCACGCCAATGGCTTGTGGAGTTAAGGGTAGCAACCAGCGATATTTTTGAAGTGCAAAGTTAAGTACCCTTTTAGCTAAAGGTTCTCACAAGAGACAGACCATATATTTTCATATGACTTGCAGAGACCTTGCGTTGAATGAGACCTCAGCTTCAAGGAAGACTGAAGGTTGGTCCCGGAAACCTCATTAGATCCGAGGTTCACTGTATTTTGAAAATGACCAATTCACACTGATTCAAATGACAAAAAAATAAAAGTAAGGAGTATGTATGAACTAAGTTTACAACTCACCATAAACATCTGTATAAAGTTACTGAGCAGAGGATCACAAAATTTCAAATCTGTTGGTAAAGGATGACAGTTGGTTCCTGAAAAGGTAACAAATGATCACAATGTGTAACGTAGGATACTTTGGCTGATTGTATGCTAATGGCATCTATAAGTTAATCCCAAGAATTCAACTTTTATGTCAGCTGAAGTCTTTCCTGAGGTCATTCCCCATGTAAAACAGAAAATCCTCGTCCAAAAGCCCTCTTTATTCATAAGAATATTTTACGATTATGAGTGTTAGGGAATGTTTGATAAGATGAAAGGTGGTGCGCCAGTGTGATAGGAAAACAATGATAGAGAGAGGATTGAGCAAGCCTCTGCTGCCATAGCAAGTTTCCCTCCCCTTGTCCATTGGTGGTCTTAGACATAGAGATTAGGTCAGATGCATGATGAAAAGTGCGTCAATCAAAGATGAAGACAATTTACACCGATCACAACAATACGCAACACTAAACCGGTGAAGGCCATCGAAATCATCACCTAGAAACAATGCTCTCCAACAATTTCTTTGTTATTCCCCTTATATTGCAGTGTTAATCAATAACATAAGACACACATAACCCCCGACATTTTGGTCCGTCTCTTTTAGTTTCATGTTAACAGAGTTCTAATGCATATTCAGTTACCAAAAAGGAAGCCATATGCACATGAAGTGTAGATTTCTGATTCTCAATAAAGGAAGCTGTGTGGATTTCTGATTCTTAATAAAGGGAGCTCTGTATGCTTCAGAATCTCAATAAAAGAAACTGTGTAGGTTTCCTTTTCTAAACAAAGGAAGCTGTGTGCGCTTTTCCGATTCTCAATAAAAGAAGCCTTGTATGCTTCCAATACACAATAAAAGAACATATGTAGATTTCTGATTCTTAATAAAAGACAACATATGCTTCTGATTCTCAGTAAAAGAATCTGTATAGGTTTCTAATTTTCTTCTGGTTCTCTATAAAGAAGCTTTGTAGGTCGCTGATTCTCATTAAATGAAGCTGTGTAGGTTTCTGATCCTCGATGAAAGAAGCTGTGTAGAGTTCTGATTTTCAGAAAAAGAAGCTGTCTAGGTTTTCGGTACCTGGAGCCATTCCATTCCATGTATTCTCATACAAATGACGCACAGGTCCCTCTAATGTGTCCAATCGCAGTGCTGACAATAAGAACACTCTGTGCACATAACTGCAAAGAAAATTCAACTATTCTTAAATATACAGTAAACTTAGGGTTGTGGTAACAGTATTCCTATGATAACATTTTATCCATATTACAAAATTAACATGAATTAATTAATACTTCCCAGTGTCCTGATAATCTCACTTAGTACCATCCTTTTCCTATCCTAAACTTTAGTGTCTCTACCAACCGATTAGCCTTTTTTTTTGTCCATATACTCTTACATGTGCAGGTATTAAGAATTATGAGCTTCCTCTATGTTCCTACCCATTCTCTCCAACCTTAAGTTTTCAAATTATATTCACAAAGTCAGTCTAAATGGATGCAGCCCTGTAGTTCTGATCCGACAAACATGGCGTTTTGAATGGGCATTCATAGTAGAGTGTCCTTAGTATCTTTATTATTTTACTGAATTACCTGTTAATGCAAGCATCTAGAATGTACTTAACAACAGCATGACCTCTCCTGGCTGGAACATGAGTGTTGATCACCACGAAGGAATACTGCAGAAAGGAGTTGGAAAACAGCATAATGGCACAACATGACATTAATACTCTCACACTGTGACTGACTTTGACACAAACACATTAAATGTTGATAAAAAGACACTGACATTGTGACTGATTATGACGCCAAAGCATTAAGTTTTGATAAGATGATGCAATATCTTATATGACTGGGCATTTATCTAAATACAAAACTGTAAAAACCACTTATCAGGCAAGTTTTAATAAAGTACTGAGTATTTACAGACTCAGTGAAATACCTTCAAACATCATCAAGTTCAGACAGTATTATATATGGCTTGTGAAAACTCAGATGAAAACAATCTTGAACAGGGCCAAGCTATCATGATCATGCCACCAGCACCACCCTACAAGGATTCATGAACCTTCAAGCTCATTAATCACTGAAGTCTTTGAAAGTAAATAAATAAAAAATAAGATATATAGATACCTTTACTATATCAACATAGGGACTGCATAAAAATCCCTTGTAAAGGAGCCCCAGTGTCAACTTATAATAGCCCTGAAGTAGCACTGTAATTACTAGCTAAGCTAATACCCATGTGGACGAATACCCACGAATTTGTTGATAAATAAAATTATTTCGGCAAGTTTATGAATTTAAAATAATATCTGCTTAAGCATATTCATATGTAAAATGTATAACAGTTCTATGAGTTTTATGAACAGAATGTGTAACACTGAATGGCACTTTAAACCAATTTCCACACAAAGTGTATAAATGTCCTACTTTTATTTATTTTTATAGTAATAGACACCCACTGCCTAACAGTATGCAAAAATGAGAAATTCCCAATACAGTTGACTCTGCTTAATCGTAACTTCTCAGAATCACCGAAAAATTTGGCATTTTCGGTCATTCATTGCAA
>JAWQUT010000840.1:117934-125434 GCA_033807755.1 Ellobium chinense
ACACACACACACACACACACACACACACACACACACACACACACACACACACACCCGAGGGTCTGCTAATCCACATGATATGATTCGAGAGTTGACGTTCTGTGCATTTGATCACAATGAGCCATTAAGTCAGCTTGTAAATTCTGGCATCGTTTTCTTCCGAAGTTTAGACCAGTCTTGAGGACAGTATCGAAACTGATACATGAGCTGAAAAAAAAGGGGAAACAAACAAGGTTTGTAACACTGTTATGAGCAGTTGTGTTCCTTTATATCATTTTGAAAAAAAAAAAAAGCTTTATGTTTCTGTCTGAAGCTAGTTTTGTAAAATACGACGTTTTACGTCAATACGAGCGATGTATTATTGAGGCAATGATAAAACAGTTGCGGGGAGCTACAAAGGTCGAAAACAAAAGATGGAGAACTAGGAAGGGAAGAATGAGAAAGAGAAACATAGTGCGTGAGAACAGACTTGTGATGTGGTAAACGAGAGCTTTGGGTGGAAGGAAAGAGATAGGGTGGAAAAGCGAGAAAGCTGAAGAGACTAGAATCTTATTTAGGTCTTGCAACTGTCGGCTTTAGTTAGATTTGTGTAGCGTGTTTTGTTTAAGATTACTCTTTGACAGATATTTCCAGAATTTTTTGGTTTTGTTGTGGTTATGACTCTGCCGTAGTCCATAAATTCTGGCCAAAACAACAACAAAAAGAAGATGTGTTCAAACGGACGCTAGGATAAAGAGCTCGAAATGAGACATGAAAGAGAGTTAAATTATCGGCAATGTTTTCTGATGAGGAATTAGCCTACATTCAGAGGCTGTTAGTTATTCTTGTTACTGATGTGACATGGGTTTAAGAAAAGAATAACGTTGTTTCCGGAATTCGAAAGAAAGTGTTGTTCAATACATAATCTGTTTTGATCAAAGACACGTTAAGAAGAAACTAAGCCCGAAAAGCTTTTAGTTTGATATCAGATTGGAAAGAAAGTGTTGTTCAATATATTATCTGTTTTGATCAAAGAAACGTAAGGGAGAAACTGAGGCCGAAAAGCTTTTAGTTTGATTTCAGATTAGAAAGAAACGAATGGTTTTTGGAACATGTTGTTAGCACAGTGTTGAGGGGACAGTTTGATGAGCCGAAAGAAATAATAATATAGCTGAAACTTTGCGGAGAGGAATGTTTAGAAATTACTCAACAGAAATATTAACAATTAAACCTTTTTTTCCCCTGCATTTACATGATTGTAAGTGAAATGAAAAGACATTTTGATGAAAAATTAACATGTAATTTTCTAAACTACGGCCCACGAGAACTGACGTGCTCATGTTTAGGCCCATAGTAAGTGATAGAACAAAACGAGCTTCATATGGTAAACTTTCATAACATGTCATTTGGTCAGTGAATTTTTAACAGTGCTCTGAATATATTGGATAGTAGGCCTAAACCGAGGAAATTTTACATCAACACGGACACAGTCTACTCTACCGATGGGATAGAATAAGATTCTGTCCCAAGATGGCTGCCATTTCACTAATACACGTAAGGGACACGAAAAAGATGTTTGTGTTACTTGTTCAATGCTCTCAGTATCTGTAAAGGGTCTCCTCATCTTACGAGGTAGGAGATACACGTAACAGGTTCGGACATCTCTGTCGCTCATCCATTATCAGAAATTTTAAAGAGTCTTTGAAATCAACAAAAAATCGATTTGTATTGCTGCATTGATGATGAATGCTGGACAATCTCACATTTATCAAACTATTGGGGCATCACAGTGAAACTTATGTTGGATTTATGTCTCAAGTTCTGATCGAAGAAAGTTCGTCTGTTACAAAACCTCAGATCTATGTGTTAATCAAACATCGTGGGAAGCAATGATAGACTTGAAGTACTTGATCAGACCTATGCACATTTTGGCAGCGTTTTCAGTGGTCTCTGTCAGCACTGCAGCCAACACTGTGCTTCGTGGCAAAGGTCAGAAAATATCTTGTAACTCAATCCCAACGGGAGTGACGGATAATATTGAAGTACTCACGGAAACTTTTCACGTGCGAAGTCTGGTTCCTTGCGCGGCCATGTGCCAGAGACAGTTACCATCTTGTGTGGGAGCCTTGTTCTGGACAGCGCAGGGCAAGATGTACTGCAAGACACTCAAGAAGCGAAGTGGAACCACAGGTAAGCGGACTTTGAGAGTAGTCTATTCGCAGTGTTAAGGTAAATTTCACAATTTATTATCTTTACGTTTGAAACGTTGCCTATTTATTTATCTATAGTATCTATGTTTGTAGATGACAATGTTATGTTTTACTTCTTCGACTGCCTCATAAAGGACAAGGAATACGAGTGTAACCGTCTTAAAAATCTTGATACTTTTAATAAATTCATTATCTTAACTGGGCATGGTTTTTGTAGTGAGTTGAAATTTGGTACACTTTCTCTCTCTCTCTCTCTCTCTCTCTCTCTCTCTCTCTCTCTCTCTCTCTCTCTCACACACACACACACACACACACACACACACACACACACACAGAGAGAGAGAGAGAGAGAGAGAGAGAAAGAGAGAGAGAGAGAGAGTTTGTCATAAGGAATTTTGTGTTTACTTGAACCTTTTTTTATTTCTTTTGAATATTTTTTTCATCATCTAAATCTAGGTCTGTCTATAAACGAAGCGTCTTTTCGATTAAGTCAGTGTCTTGAGGCAAAATAATCTGTTAAAACATTAATTTGTATGTAGACCAATATCTGGAGGCTAAATTTACATTGGACCACTTTGCTGTGGTTTGTGTATTCGGCCATTAGGCTAAATATCTGACCAGTCATTTTGTGTATAGACTAAATTATAATATGTCCGGTCATTTTGTCTGTGGATAATCTGATCAGCTGTTTGTCATCAGGCTGAATATCTATTTGGCCAACGTCTGGTCACAAACAGCAGATGTCTTGACCACCTGACCACTCCAGTTGATGTACATGTACTGAAGATTTCTGTATTGCAGGAACGAGCAGTGGTCTCACGCTCAACTTTTCTGGCTTGAGCATAGACTTAAAGCTTACATCGAGTAGCAACACTCAGACAGGCGATCCTCTCTCTAACCAGCTGGGGACGATGGTCAATCAGTGTAACTTCATATACTTTTAGGTAAGTTCTAAGCCTCAGAAGTTTGGGTTCACAAAATAATGGAACGACTAGAGGTAGTCTGATTTGCCTGAGTTTGACGTCACAGAGACGTTTTGCTGGCTGCTGGAAATCCGTCGCCATTTTTATGTTCGTGCGTTACTTGCTATTTCTCATCTGACCTAGAACACGCCATTTAAGTAGTTGTTCTCTATCTAGCATGGCAAACGCGTTTTGCCTTGCATCGACTATGCACAATATGAAACTTGATAAGTCCATGCTGTTTTTGTTTTTTCCAGTAGCATTGAAACTGCCAAAGGCGAACTGTCCCATTCGTTAATGTACACACGATAAAAAAATGGCGTCCCGTGTACTTCCGAAATGTAGCGAAGTACTTTAGGGTAATTTTGGTGTCTGTGAGGGGGTGAAAAGGTAACGTTAGAGTTATATAGCATGAACATTGCCCAAGATATAACCTCTGGCTGGCAGGATCTCCCTACAGACACTATCCGTGTTCCATATAGGGCTCAGAAACAAGCAGTTCGTAGGCCTATATTGTGCAGAAGTTAAAAGGTAAAAAATGGTACCTACCTTCCACGCATGTTTAGATCGGTAGTAGCTTGTAAGATTTTACCACTTTAAATGCGGAAGTCATCCTGTCGTCCCAAGACAGAGCGACGTAGCTGTGCATTTCATGATTTTGAGGAACATGCAAAAAAACTTCAGATGCTTAGCCTGTTTAAAGTTATGAAAGCTTCTAATCATGACGTTGCACAGTGTTAGTTCTAAGTATTACCTGTTTTTTAATGCAAGGTTCAATAGATCATACCGTTAACTTTTGGCGGGAAAACACATCAAAGAAGATGAGGTGTTCAGTATGTCACTCTGCCTTGGGAAATATAGATGCGTCGCTCTGCCATCGACAGTGTGGTTGTAAACACTCACTTACGTGAGTTTGACGCTTTGAAAACTATTATTTCGGGTGCAGATACGACTACTTGCCTTTGACACAAAAAGGATATGGGCAAGACAAGTCCAATAAGACAATGAAATAAGAAAACTCGATTTTGTCAGATACGTCGCTCTGTCTTTGGACGACAGCATAGTTCTGGATAGTTAGCTATCGATGAAGGAGATGATTACGATGATGATGATGATGATAACAATACTAATTAGGCGTTCAATTTTTTTGTTTTTTTAATTTTAGGAAGATGATGGTCAATACAATATCGGTTATGACCAAAAGTTGGTTTCTGCGCCTCTGGCATTCTAAGAAATA
This sequence comes from Ellobium chinense, assembly GCA_033807755.1. NCBI lineage: Eukaryota > Metazoa > Mollusca > Gastropoda > Ellobiida > Ellobiidae > Ellobium > Ellobium chinense. The sequence goes on from JAWQUT010000840.1 coordinate 122,323, forward strand.
CAGAACCAAGTTGGATTCAAGGTCAATCTTTATCCATCTGAGATCACTTGCATCAGGGGCGGCTCTGAGACGGAAGGAGTCAGAGCGTGAAAACCTACCACTGTGAGACAATCAAAATCAAAATGCAACTTATTGAAGACTGATTAAATGCTGTAATTTGAAACAGTTGTTGTTACTAGCATATACAGCGATCCACCTCTGGATTTGTTTTCATTTACAAACTCAGGTGAGCCAATTAATATGAAAATGTCACTCATCGAGGATTGTGGTTGGCTGATAGGGCATGAAATACTTCCTTATCATAACTGTTACAAGACTTTTACTTCCGGGTATATTTTTTATAAATTCAGTAATTTTGGGGGAAGGGAGAGTTGGGAAAGAGCTGTGTTTAAAAGGAATTCCTATAATCCAATCACAACTCTATGGAAAATATAGTAAGCTACAGTTATATAGAAAAAATGTTGTCCTTAGGGCAATGTTGCTTTTAAAGCGGATAAAGTGAGTGGCCAGTGAGGGGAGGGGGGCGACTAGGTAAAAGATACAGAATGGAAATCTTTGAAAATGGTGATGCCTGAGTTTGGACCCATTAAAATTTTTTTCAAGTCAGCTTTGTTGTTGTTGTTGTTGTTGTTGTTGTTGTTGTTGTTGTTGTTGTTGTTGTTGTTAGTTTGCATTAGTAACTATTGTGTTAAAGAGGGCTTTAATTGAAATTTCGATTAAAAGTTGAAATTTCGATTTAATGTTGAAATTTGAAGCTAACAGACAATGAATCCAAATGAATGGACTGATAGATTATTATCCTATACGACAAAAGTCTGTCGCCTGCGGAGACTAAGAGTTCAGGCCATTTGTGTGAGGCAAAATATACCTTTAACGCCCTAACTGCTGGCCAGCGGGCCAAAACATGGCCCACTCAAGATGTAAAACAAGATCATGCATTGAGGCGATTTACTGTGCACCTATAGTATGCTCTACATAATAGGATAATAAATATTCCTTGAAAACTGACTAAAATACAAAACTGACCCACTTGTTCACGTCATTGCATTTCTTATGAAGAGTAAAAGAGCAAAACAAAACAAAAAAAAAGATCCATTTTGCTTTTCTGCAACTTATCGGAAACATGAACAAAACAAAATGCAGTTAAAATCAAAATGAGATTATTCAGGTCCTCTACGTGCAAAATACAGTATTCTGTGTTATGAACAAAACTGCAATAAAGCAGAAATTGCTAATACGTTGACTACGATTAAGTGGCGTTGTTTGTATCAGAATATTCTTAAAGGGAAATCTAAACGGTGGAAGTCCAGTCGCCTCTGTTCACACAGTCAAATGGATGGCAGCTTTTCAATAGAAGGGCGATAATTTGCAATTGGCAGTGTTGTCGTATCTTCTCTACTTTAAAAGTAGTGCTCTCCCTTGAAATAAATCCACTCGTTAGGTCTTAAAAAATTATTTTTCCCCTCTTCTACCCTTTCTATAGTTCGTTGGCATATTTTGTTCCCGTGGAGATTATAGTACTTCTTTTGCTATTTTTTAACATGAAGAAAGCAAAGTGTGTGCATTTGGGGCCTCATCGCCCAGTTTTATTCTGTACAAATTGCTCCAAAGACAGACATTCGACTTTCTGATTTAGTTTTATAATGCCTTTTTTAAATCACCGTAGCCTGTTTTTAGGCCTTGCTTGTATCAACAGTTAACACACTGTATCTTTGCGGAAATTGTTAAAATTCGATACTTTTTAGATCACATATCCTTTTATCCACATTTAGGCCTATATCCCGACACCGGCTGGCGGAACCCAAGAAAGAAGATATTTTATATGAAAGCGGATGAATAAGATCTAATAGTCTGACAAAAATGAGCGATTTGGCTACTTAAAAGGTGCCAAAAAACGTTTGCTCCCTTTGCTATGGAGTTCTCTGTTCAGGTCAGTTGTACAATGTAAAATGTACAATAATTATACATTTCCCCAAACCCATAAAGCCTTGGTCGCTTAGGGTCCACGCAAAAAGTGTGAAATTCTATTTGTATATTTAAGCCAATGAACACGGACTTCAACCATTTTCAAGAACTTGCACGATGGTCCAGGTTTCTTTATGTAACCGGGTGGCAAGGTATATAGCATTATTATTATTAAGGGGGAAGAATGTGAGCCCAGTCTGATAATTTTTCAGATTTTACATAATATTATTTTAGGGAAGTGTGTCACCAGGGATTTTACCAAATTACTGTGAATTTTGAGTAGAAAGGCCGAAAAAACCTACACTGGAACGTTTCCTGCCTCTGCCGGGAATCGAACCAGGATCTCTCAGCTTGCAAGTCTGAAAGTGTTACCACTACACTACAGGGACGCAAACTTCACAGCAATTTAATTCTTAAATACCAACTGCCTGAATATGTCCCCTAACTTACACGTGCGAGCCTAGTGCTCACCCGTGACCCTAACACACGTCCCGACTGCTCACACATAGCATTTACTGTGTTCAAAGAAACCGATATCTTATAGAAGGGCCTTCACTCAGTGTTTTTGAGCCAGGAGGATATGAAGCAAAAGGGGTAGAGAGGGCTATTCACCTTTTCAAAGAGCAGCATGACCGGTAACTTTGAAAAACATGAAACTTCAAAACGTCGCAATTCGGAATGTGGAGACTCAGCTGCGTCTCAATCGGCTGAGACGGGACAATTTCTTGTCCACCTAGGATAAAGAAAAACAAACAAATATACATACAAACAAAAACTCCAGGACCTGCTGCAAAACCTCCCAGTCTCACTTCAATCGAATTCGCGAGAACACGCTGACCTTAAGATTGGGCATCATAAGATTGGGAGAGATTTTCCACTGAGAACATTTAGTTTGCAGGAGCTAAATTGTAAAAGCCTCTTTGAGCCATAAAAACTTGTTCTCCTCGAATTACATAAATGTTCCGAGATGGCCAAAGCTAGAACTTGGATCTTTTGCCACAATGTGCTCGGAATAAATGATGTTCACAATCAGGGTCCTGCATTTAGATTTTTCACAACTTTCACAGACAGTATGTAAAAAGAAGTTAAAAACTTGGCGCTCTTTTGCAGACCTTAGATCTGCACAAATTTGAATGAAATTCGCTGA
>JAWQUT010000840.1:130434-132934 GCA_033807755.1 Ellobium chinense
TGTAAGTTATTACATTAGAGATAATGTAATAATGGCCTCGTTCTTAAAGACAAGCTCTCGTAATGATGTTACAGTCCTCAACGAACAAACCTTGTTACCATCCAAACCCAAGTCACAATGGAATGAAGTCTGGGGTGACCAGAGGTTAGTCCATTCAGCACTGGTTAACTGAAAAGCTTTTAAGATGGAACGACGTGTTGTTGACTCCTAATCACTTGATTTTATTTGTACGTCCCGTATTTCAGTTGTCAGTCTTCATAAAGTCTTCAATCACGAGGCGTCGACTATGTCTTTAAAGAGATTCATTATATATTATTTTTCAGAAGTTTTGTGTCAGATCAGGGCAGCATCATAATTAATTTCAGAATATAAAAATGTTTTGCAAAATCTGACCCTTTGCCTATTTTTGTGATTGTTGAACTCATTGTCGGGTAGTGAAGTTGTGAACTGAATAGTTCAATAATATTTACTGATAGTCTCAAATTTGTTACACACACACACACACACACACACACACACACACACACACACACACACACACACACACACACACACACACATATACACACACACACACACATATATATTATATACATACACACACACACACACATCAATATTATATATACACACACACACACACACATAATTATATCAAATATATAGTTTACAATAAGAGTTATCTGCCTTGTAATAAGCCCTTTTAACATTTTTGAACAGGACCCTTTTTTCGCGGGAAGTACTTCTCGCAAGGAAAGTACAAAGCACGAATATCGCGAAAATTAGATCATTGCGGAAAAAAAACCATCCATGCAGTATTATGTCCGCGATTACATCTCAAGTTTACCTAAAAAGTCAGTTCACAACATCACATCTAGTTCAGTGCACTTAGGGAGGGGGNGGAGGGGGGGAGCCCTAAAATCAAGTTCAGCTCTATGAAACCTGAGGTGTTTTCAAATCAGATCAGTTCCTTTTAGTTTTGAAATCGTCTCTCGGTTCTGAATTTTTAGGGTAGATCTACGTACACTGAACTGAAATTTAGGACGAAAACTAAAGTTCAGATAAAGCACACAAAATAGCCACAGTTCAGATTCAGATCATTTTGACTATCACAACAATCAAGTTCAGATCAAGTTCATGATTGTGAAATGAACTGGAAGGTCATGAGCTGCATTTATATATGGTCTCAGTTCTACCCAGCCCTGCATCTCGGCATCCACCATGATTAATACGAACAAATCACGTGACGCTCTCGATCAACTCAGTACACGTACACCAATCCATCTTAAGCTGCTGGGCAAACCCAGTCTACTGAGCAGCGTCGGGGAGAAAAGGCCCGAGTTCTATTGAGATTAAACAGTGCCCAATATGACCTTTTCTTGTGACGCCGAGTAAATTGTGCTGTCATGTCGCTAATTATTGGTCTGTCTGGAGTTGATGTCTTGAGCCGAGCCATAATGAGCTTATGGTCTCCCCCCCCCCCCCCCCCCCCCCCCCCCNCCCCTCCACCCCCCAAAATTCTTCCTTAAGTTAACATCCCTAGTTTCAACAGATGGAGTCCACAGTTACACACGAAAGGGAAGCAGGCTACGGAGAGGCACTGGAGGTTGCAGGAGCCTAATTGGTAAAAAAAAATGGACTATCTGAGTCAATAGTAGCAAAGTATAAAATCTGGACAGATTGTGTAGAGATAGTCATATAACATGAAACCACATCGCAAAAGTGGTGAACTTCAGTTTTGAATTTGTGTGTGTTTCCCAGTGGCTTCAGCGGATTTCATTTGTGCGGGCCTGTGATCTGCAAAAGAAGGGCAAATCTTTAATCCCTTTTCATGTAATTTAGAATTGTGAAAAATCTAACTGAAGGACCCCCACCGTAAACAGTATATAATTTGAGCACAGTGCTGGCACCAGACCTGCAGACTAGTCTTGGCATCTCGGAACGTTCCTGTGGTTCGAGAACAAAAAATTATTAAATGACTCAAAGAAACTTTTGCAATCTGGCTCCTGTAACCTGTAAGTCAAATGTAAGTAGCGCAGTAAACAATAGACATTATAGAGGCGATTACCTTTTGGTCCCGGCTGGTATAACGTTACATTCATAGGTGTTTGTTTATCTTATTTGTAGTGAAACAATGGAAACTATAGTGACTATTACCTTTTAGTCCTGGATGGTATATTGTTACACTCATAGGTGTTTATTTATCTTTTTTTAGTATAACAAAAGAAACTATAGTGACCACTACCTTTTGGTCCCAACTGGCATACTGTTACATTCATAAGTGTCTGTTTATCTTTTTTTAGAAAAACAATAGAAACTATAGTGACCACTTCCTTTTGGTCCCAGCTGGCATACTATTACAGTCTAGGTGTTTGATTGTATCTTATTTGTAGTGAAACAATGGAAACTTTAGTGATACTACCTTTTGGTCACTTACGACATCTCGTCACAGTTATTGGCAGTTCGTCTATCTCATTTTAGTAATTTCCTCAGGAGATGA
>JAWQUT010000840.1:162877-175809 GCA_033807755.1 Ellobium chinense
TATACCTATATATATATAATATTTATACGCATCTCTCAACCAACCTCTACCTGCGGCAATCGTATTTATGCAGTCGTGTACCCTGGCAACGGGTCCTAAAATCCTAATCGTCAGGCAGTATGAGCTGATCCGCTACATTGGTAAAACTAGGTCACACAGCCAGCAAGCTGCATAGCGCGTGGTCAGCTAGCGCTACTAGTGTTAAGACTTTTTCGTCAGTACTGATTATCTTATATGCTGATTACGTTATAACTTCTCTTACAGTGACGAAAAGAATCATCAATGCACGTGTAAACTCTGTTACAAGGATATTCCGTTCATTAAAATTATCACAATTTTACCAATTTAATGAAATGTATTTCATTGAATGAATGTTTACTCTGATATAAGAAGTCCGTGATCACATCCAGAGATCCAGACATCCAAGCGATGATCCATGATCTTGGTATAAGTTGCACAGCATAAATGTCATCTTTTAGTTTGTATGCTCGACCACTTCAGTTTCTAAGAGAATTTCTCTAGTCTCTTTCGACGGAATTATATCATTTATAAACAGACCTTAAAGCATTCAACAGGGGTCAGAATAACCTCTAAAATTATTATTAGGTCTCGAGCATTGTCATGCCACGTACCCTTGAACTTCTGCTTTTTGGAGAAACTTAGAAGTCAAAAGGCAAGTCATAAAAGGGGACTGACACGGACAATGGGGGATTAGTTATCTAGTTATAATACGTAAACGGCACGACAGCCGTTAGAGTAGCCTTTTGACGGCCACGTGAAAATCTAACTTAACTGCAGAACACTGAGCGAGGTGGACATATTTTTGAAACAGCATGTCAGCAAGTAATTTCCAGCAGATTGGTTGGTAAGTACGGCTGAGGCCGAGTTAACATGATGTGTAATTGATTATTTACATGATATATGGAATATTATTGACCTAGGTGTGAGACTAGGAAGATAGACAAGTAGACGACGCATGTCGATCAATGAAGAAAGAGTCTTGCGACTCAGGGCGTTACTGTGATTTCCAAAAGGAGAACCAGCCAATATTACGGTGTAACTTTAAGTGTGAAGGTAGCACATGGTGATTGGAATTAGGTGTAATCTGATGTTAGAAGCAATAACGGTAACATAACTCGGAGAAATTAGTGACCAACTGAAGTGAGAGAGTAGTTAGAGTAAATACTTAATGTACTTAATTGTCATTCAGGTTTTGGGGTCAGGGACCCAGGTCTGAAGTTGGTTAGAGACCAGTCCTGACGGTGGTCCAGAGAACAGAGGAAGTTTCCTATCCTGGTAGCCCGGTGGAGTGGGTCAAATCTCTACGGTGGATAGATCAGTTACATTACTGGTCTGTGGAGAGACTGTATGGCGTAGTATAAAATTGTATTGAGTACGAGAAGGGACTAGAAATATTGTAATTGAATTGTAATACTGTTATTAGTAGCTTCGTGTAAGGCTGCGAGTGGGCTACGCACGCATGATTGCGATTAATTTGTTTTAAGGTGATCCACTGCTGTACCCTTGTAGAGTATAGTGCATTTCTGTGGTGTGCACTGCCCTCTTCCAATTCATTATTTGTTACATGCAAACGTGCACCCCAAAATGCTAAACAGTGCGACTTTCTTTGTTGTGGATAGTGACCTTAGGAAAAATGAATCTCAAACTGCAGTTGTTGCTCGGGTACCAGATTTCCCACATGTATCTGAGACACTGTAATGCGCGTACTTACAGAAGCATTTTATATTTATAAGGTTGATCTTCGTTATGTTAGCTTAAGAGACAGCCTTTTCCCATAGTTCCACCTAACTTTTTAATGAGAAACATGTATTAAAAACCCCTCCGTCAGTATGTGCCTTAACGTCTTAAATACATGTATGAAATGTGGTTGTGAAGTAACGACTGTACTCTGAGATAATGTTTTCCCATGATCACCATCCACAACAGAAAATAATACACTGTTCAGCTCTCTGATGGGCAAATTTGCATGTAAGAAAATTGTACTGAATTCGAAAAGGGCAGTGCGTACCACAGTAGTGCACTATACTCCTCATAGAGAGAGTAGTGGACTGCCTGAAAGCCTTCTGTGAAGCGATAACACAACGACTTGTGGGTGGCATAGAATGCTTGTCAGTGATTTGTCTTAGAGCCTTTGGTAAGGCGACGACTTAAGCATACTTTCAATATTATATTGTGACATAATTGTGAGTCTGGTGTGGGGCCACAGGGCGAGACAATCTGGTGGTGTGAATGGAGGTCTTATTCTGATTGTATTAGCTATATTATTATTTTATTGTTATTAAATTTTGTGGGCCTGAGTGATTAGGCCTAGTGTTAATTCGTCCGGTGTGACGTGGTCCATCTGTGTTGTGTTCGCGCTTGCTCAGTAGTGTATTGTGTAGTCCTAGTTGATAGGACCCGTGTATCCCTGTTTGTCTCTCTGTTCGTCTGTCTCGTCTATCCTTCTGTCCGTCTTTCTTTGTGAAGTACAGATTCCCCAGTCTGGGGTATTTGTTACACTGTGGGCTCGACCACCTGGGAAACGTCGTCTCTGATTCCGTGCGTGGAGTGAGTGAATTTAAGTGCAGTATTATTGTTTGATGTACATATTTTAATGCTTGTTAATTTTTTTTGTTCACACAGAGGTGTGTGAGTGTGAGGGCCTCGCACCGTTAGTCTATTAGGGCTTTTTTACATGTTTAGATTGTGGTGTTCTGCCTCTGCTGTGTTGTTGGTTATTGTTGTCTAATAGTCGGAGTACAGTATATCTTTTATCCTTTTCTAGATCTATCTGTATATACGTTGACTTTTTTCCAGGTTCTGTTTTTTTTGTTCATTCCGTGTAGGTTTGATCGGCACTGTTCTTTCCCTATTCTTTTTCTTGTTCATTACTCGTTTAGTTTAGTCTAGTTCGTAGTCCTTCAATTAGGTATTTACAGCTCCATCACGTGACCTAGGAAATCTTGCTCACACGTTGGTTTGTTTACATGCTCTGCTTATGTGTGATTACTTGTCACTTATCAAAATATCCTAGCAATCCCTAGATCACGTGGTGTAACTGACCCGTCTGAAAATACCTCATTGTCCTTAGCAGTTTATTTTTATCTGTGCTTTTTTTCATTCCCTTTCGGGTCATACAGTTATTTCTTTTGTCTTCACAACCTTTCCTTTACAAATAATAAGTTATTACACCTGAGTGACTACTCGGTATCGATACCGATATGGATACTCGATATTATAACAAACTGAATTTGTGAGTATAATTATTCTATACATAAGTTATTATACCTTCTGTAATCAAGCATAAAGTTGTCTTTATAGTCGGATATCTCCTATCATATACGAGCGTGCTTTGGTTCCCAAAAGCATGGTGGACCTGAAAAAGTGTATTGACATAGGGAAAGAACTTCAGTTAGAGAGCATCATACTATCGAGCTCGACGAATGCGCCAAGGAAAGAGAAGAAGTGTTGAAGGAGAGAGAGATAGAGAAAGAGATAGACTGAGAGAATTAATAGAGATAAGGCAGTACCGATAGAAAGAATAGGAGCTGCTAAAATTCCAGTGCCTGATAAGATTAAACTATTCCCATTCAACGATACAGGAGACGGTATTGATCCATTTTTATATCGTTTCGTGCTTAATGCGAAACTTCAATGGGGAGAGAACAAGAATGTATGGTCGACATACCTCCCCTCCCTGCTCCAAAGTTGCATGTTGACGTATTTTATGGATTTACCACGCGAGAATGCAGAGGACTAGTCTATGACAAGTTAAACGCTTTATTGTTAAGAAGATTTGCCTATACTGAAGAATTCTTGAAAGACAAATTCAGAGGAGCAAGAGCTGACTCCAGAGAAGATTTTGCAGCTTTTGTTGCCAGACTAACGGATTATTTTGACCACTGGACGAAGTTAGCAGGTACAAAAAAAAAAAGTATGGGACAGTCCACGATCTAATGAATCTAGACCAGATTTATGCGTTTTGCACAAGGATCTTGTAGTCTTTTTAAAAGAGCGAAAGCCTAAGTCAGTAACGGAGGCATCTTGCTTCAAAATTAACATCAACTTAGTACATAATTTCATGCAAATACATTAATATCATTGCGCAAATACTTTCCGTTCGGTGTTCAGCCCCCTATCATTGTAGGTAGACATTCTGTCTTTCATACTGTATCATATCATATGGTTTAATAAAAGTCTTGATGTTGCAGGATGGGATAATGTGGTTTTAATTATCTCTTGAATTAATAACCCATATTTTATCTTAAAATGGCGATTAAAATAAAAACGTAATTGATTTCAGCTTGATACTCTGGCTTTTTTTTTAAGCGTTTCATGACGTAGAATCATAAAATGTCGGGTGTAAATTACCGAGAAAATCAGTATAGGACATTGTTATAACGGGAACCTGGTTCTAACGGGCACAAAATCAATCACTGTTTTCCCATACACTTTGTTGGTGTTAAAATAACCCTTTCATAGCGGGACTTGAAAAAAAGAGAAACTCCCGCTGTTGTGGCATAATTGCGTCAACCTATACGAGCTTTTGTGTGAACTTCTCCGTTCAACAGACGATGAGTTGGTGACGTCGTCCGGAACAGTGCTTAAAGTGTGAAAACTAGGAGCTATCACGCGGTGCATCAGCGGTCGACACCCGACAGTGATTGTATGTGGCATCACCAACACCAGGTCTGCACGTCCAAACATAAATCATAAGAATTCAGGTTGCGCCTGAAACCTCAGTACCTCGGTTCTAGAACTGCTAAACACAGCAAGAACAATGCAATAGTAAAAGCCTTGAATTACCGATTTCCACAGTAGCTAAATGTAATAAAAGTTAATCTTACCTGCCAAGAGTCGTAGAAGTAGAACAACCGGAACGGGTAGCGATTGAAATGTTGCTGGTCACTGTATTGGTGCAAATTATGTTTACAGCCACTGCTCTGCCTAAGCCTAGACTATCTCTCCAGGGGTTACGAATCACACGTTTTGTATTCTCGTTTCCCGGGGAAGACCTAAGCTGAGGCTTCATAATCATTTTCCGAGAAACTCCTGTTGATACCTGGTACTGGTCTAGGGTTGTGTAAGATCTGGGTATGAATCGATTCTCTGTGTTAGTGTATTCGAATTTCTAAACATACTCCATGACCGAACTCGCTTCTCACCATTTATTTTCCCCGAGGGAATCGTAAACAGTGTTGCCACTCCGATGGATTTTCCCCTACGGTAGGGTAAAAATGGCTTTACGCGAAGCCATTCTCCGCTATCTACGGAAAAATCACTTCACATAGGTATCGGGGAAAACTCATGTGCTGTAGAGCAAAGCGGGTAATATGCCAGGTCTCGGTATTTTTAACAGAAGAATTATACGATTTTTTTCGATTAGATTTTCTTCAACATCTTGCGTAGGAAAGAATAGGGGAAATCACTCTCGTGGTAGGAGAAGAGCACATGACCACAGTGGCAACAAGGATCGCAGAAACCGATTACTACAACAGGACAGTTGGCTGATGCTCCAAAACTCCACGAATGGCTCATCACTTTCGGTAGCAGCATACATGTATGGTCATCTAGATGTCTCAAACCATTAGGGCATTAGTCCAACAATCATTACTTCCGCTGTCTATTTTTTCCAATGATTGTTAGAGGGATAGATTGTTGTGTAGATCATCATTTCCTCAAAAGAGTCATTGAGTCATATTACACCCGATCATCACTGGCTCTAAGCATTTAACTCAAACTGATCATTGTCGCACGGGTTATAATAGTCTCTAAATAAAATCAGAAAATTGACCGTGGGGAAGGCAAGGAGTTGGATTTGAATTTCAGAAGTTTAGATAGGTGCAGCTTTTAATATTTTTTCAGACTCAGAATAGGTGAGGTTTACCCGCTCAAGTATAAACTTGTGTTGTTGTTGTTGTTGTTGTTGTTGTTGTTGTTGTTGTTGTTGTTAAGTGGGTGAGGTTACATCAGGGGCGTCGCAGTTGCTGCGCTTGCTGTGAGGAGAGAGGGAAGAGTAGTGAAAGGTCTCAAAAACATTTATGTTACTATGTGCCTCTTCTTTTAATACCAATAGAAAACTTAGGCAATGTTTATGTATGAACTTACGTGTAAGGGACTAATTCTCATAGATGTACCTTCAATACATGGTCATGAGAGGGAAGAAGGCACCATACAGTTTAGAACTGCAGTGAGACCTATTTATAACGGGCATGCACTGGATAGTTATGTCGGCATCTCAATCTTTCCCCCCACACCCCCTTTATATAATTATTGTTACAATAGCTTTTTCACAACAGGACTGAAGGAATGAAAAGCCGGCTGTTACGGCATAAATGTCCGGTTTTGATACATGATTTTGCATGAACATGCTGAGAGATTTGACAGCTGATGGGTGGATAACGTCCTCGAGGTCCTATATAAAAAATGTTGTGTATCAGAAGCTATCATACGTTTAACCAGCGATTGACAATGATTGGTTGCAGCACCACCAACACGAAGTCTGGCAGCACCACCAACACGAAGTCTGGCAGCACCACCAACACAAAGTCTGCCTGCAACAAAAAATATGAGCTATGAGAATACAATGACTGGGTTACAATTTATTTCCCCACACCCCAACTCGGAAACAACCGTACATTATATGGGACAGTGTTGACATTCCCGATCACAACATTGTCACCAAGTTCCGCTGTAGTGCATTTTTTTCTGGGTTTATGATCGTACATGCACCGTGTTTCTTCTTTCTCTCTAAGCCAGGTTAGAATGGTCGTTCTCTTGCTTTCCTGAGAAAATTCACCCTGCTCTAATCCCTTCAAGCAATCTATTTTAGGGCCCATTGCTGTCAAACTTGCAAAAGCCTTTGTTATCAACAGCCTACGGGCCTGCAATAAAGTCAGAGGCATATATTATTCAGTTGCTTGCTAAGCTTTAAGAAGGAGAGAGAGGGGAGCTAAAAAGAGGGGTTGAAGACAAAATGTAGAGTGCTCCCTCCCCCTTCCCCCCACCTTCCCTGGCAGAAATTGTATTGCTAAGTAAAAAGTTAAGAGGAAGATGTGAAAAGAAACGTTAATAAACTTGGTCCTAATCGTAATGTACTGGCCTCAAGTGGGCAGAAAGTGCATCTCCTCCCAGCTCCCTCCTTCCCCAATTCCCTCCTCTAATCCTCTAACACAGAATTTCGTGGATCCGCCTGTGATTTCTAGGGTGAGGTCACCACTACGTTTAACCTTCACCATACTTTGCTAAAAACGATGCGTGGCTAACGACCTGGACTTTAACAAACCCCATACTACTAATATACACCTGACATATACGACATCTGTCAGACCTAGGACATACGATTAGCGGTAGATGATAAAATCACCTTTAAAAGTATGGAGTGTATATATCAGAACCAAGAACGTATGACGTAAGGTACTTTAACAAATTCTCTGTAGAGTAAGCTAAAGATGTATAGTCTAATTGTCAGATCACGTACGAACTGGAACAGCAAAAATGTATGAGCAGTTCTCAGCAAATCTGTGCAGTGTCTAAAATGGTAGAAAGATGATCATAACACATAATTGTGAAATACCTCGAGTTTGAAGGGATAATTTTCAGAAATGAGATCATTCGAAATTTTAAAAATGGCTTCTGGGTCCTGTAGGCCCATGACAAAGAGCGAAAGTTAAAACGCCTGGGTGGTCGGTGTTCTTGAAAACTCGCTGCATCCTAGAAATAGAAAAAAGTCTTTAAAGAAAAAACAAAACCAAAGACTCCCAAGCGATTCTGAGAAAACCTGCTGTTTCTCCCTGCTCTCCTGTGACCGGAATACCCCACCATTTTGCTACCTGGACATTCTTTCCTGAGGTTTCTCAGCACATTCTCCCCTTTTGTCAACAACCCTAGCGTGTTGGCCCACTTTTCCTTTCTCACCCCTTATCCGCCTCGTCGCTCACAAATTAAAAATAAAAAGAACAACGTTAAGGACATTGTATGGGTCGGCTTAGCGTGCCGTCAAGTAACGTCCACTGTATTTTATTATGTGTCTGCTGTTAAACTCATAAATACAAGCAGGGGCGAAGGCTGACTTTCTCAACAGGGTAATCATAGTTAAACGTGATTGTCACTTATAGTCACGTATGCGGTATTAGTCCCTAGTGCTATAATACCCGTTCGTAGAGTCACATTTGATGTTCACAGTATGAAACTGTAACACAGAGTATGGACTTAAAAAATCCGTAGGCATCATCACAATTCCAGAAAAGCTACAACAAAAGTTTGAGTAGTTAGAAACAGGTTGGCTGAAAAGGCACAAAAAAGTACGGATTAGTTACAGGGCCAGGATCGCACAAAAATACATGTATTATCACTCACCAAGGTGTAATGGCTCCAAAATTGTAGAATTTAGGTCCAGTCAGGCTAGACCTAGCAGGCCTAGGCTAATAAACAAAACATTGGGAACACGACCTTGCAGGAAAAACCCATCCAGACCGTAGGGGAGTCACAATTTGTCAAGCTTTAAAAAGAATGGCCTTTGGTTGCTTGGGTAGCAGACTAACATCTTTGGACAAACCGCTCTATGCTAAGCGACTCCCTCCCCCTCCCCCGTTTCCACCCCTAGCCAAATATCCAGACCTAAAACAAAAAGATACTAATCGTATTAAAACGTAATTTTCAGGCCCAGTCTACACCATGAAGCCGAGCCCACCTTTTTGCAAATGGGTAGGCCTATGTGAGTATTGCCACCGTCAAACCTTGCCGATTTTGAGAAAAGGGGGGGCCAACTGAATTACTTTTCCAAGACGTTTTGTCATTCATGTTATTTCCCAAGAAGAATTTATGTTTATTTAATAAGTTTGTTTGTATGTTTCATAAAGTCAGAAACCTCCTTCATAAAAAAAGTAAATGTACCCCAAGGTGCTTTCCCCAACCAAAGATTTTGGGATTCAGCTACATTGCACTATAAAATAGGCAACGTGGCAACACCAGCACTGGGCTTGTGAATGGAGATATTATTATATGTGTGTGGCGAGACTGTTCATGTGGCATTCTGTAAGTGTGGATTCATTTCTATACTGAGCAAAAAATAAAAGTGGTCGTAAACTTGTGACTGAAGGCATGCCACTTGTCAGCAACAGTGTTAATTATTGTCGAATAAAGAGGCCTTTGATAATAATGAATTTCACGAAATGCTATAGAATAGTGTCTCGATTTACTACTATGTTATTTTTGTTCAGCATCACATCAAACTGCAATAGGTGAAAGTGCCACAAATCAAGCGGGGACCTTGATTAGCAGCTCTTCTTTACTAGCCGGTGAAATTTCCTTGCTTTCATTGAGGTTTTTTTGTGAGGCCACTCCACATTTGGCTGTAGGGGTATCCAGGTTCTTCTTTATCCCTATTAATCAGTGAATAGAGCAGAGAAAATCTGAGGGGTATCAGGTTCTGAACGTAGGTCAAAGTAAGAATAGGCCTGACAGACAAAGAGCAAATAAAAAGGATTCGGCGGTGTTCTTGCCACAAAGGCCAAGGTCGACCAACGGCATTTTCGGCTGGTAATCAGTGATTATTTGATTATATGGACCCTTCGCCCCTGAATACAAGTATACTCGAACACATTTTGTAGGTTCTATAGTGGGTGTTTTCTTAGATCAGTGTTGCAGCAGTTGCAAAACAGAAACATAAAGTATACATGATTGAAGCAAGACAGTTTAGAGCCACACATTTCTTTCGCTTTAACTGTGCTGGAATGAAATTTCTTTTGTAATACAACTGGAAGGTTTTGTGTGGGAATGTTCGATAACACTGATGAAGAAACAGTGATAACATTAATGATTGTATGTCTGTCTATGCTAAGCTACTTTGTTTTTATCTATTTGTTATCCTTGCGAAATGTTTTATCGTGTAATAATATAGCAGACGATAAACAACAAACTTAAACGTGGCTCGACCTTTGACCCCTGAACTCCGACTTAGGGAAGCAACACAACTTTTAATCCAACAAATTCAAAACATAGACTGGCGGTCACACGAAACTTTCCAAAGAAGAGTTGGTTTTTATAACAAAAATGGCCTCTCTAAACAGAATAAAAAAATATGGCTGCCACCCAATGCGGCTATGACGGAAACGGCAGTATGTCATAATATTTGAAGGCAGTAGGTAGTTCTTTATATGAGATGAACAGACCTTACACGAACTCGACCCCTTAACTTTATTATAGTATGATGATTATGATTTGTTAAGATAATTTTGAATAGCCAGGTTCTAGAATAAGAGGTGATAAAGGGATATAGCTAAGATCTAGAATGTAAGGTCATGAAGGATAAAGCCAAGATTAGAATACAAGATAATGACTGGACGTAGCCAAAATCTGGAATAAAAGGTGATGAAGGTGAATATAGCCCAGATCTAGAATACAATGTGTTGAAGAGATATAGCTACGATCTAGAATACAGGATGAGAACAGGATATAGCAAAGATCTAGAATACAGGATGATGCCGGAATATAACTAAGATCTAGAATACAGGATGGTGACGGGATATAGCAAAGATCTAGAATACAGGATGATGACGGGATAGAGCAAAGATCTGGAATACAGGATGATGACGGGATAGAGCAAAGATCTGGAATACAGGATGATGACAGGATATAGCAAAGATTTGGAATACAGGATGATGACAGGATATAGCAAAAGATCTGGAATACAGGATGATGACAGGATATAGCAAAGATCTGGAATACAGGATGATGACAGGATATAGCAAAGATCTGGAATACAGGATGATGACGGGATATAGCAAAGATCTGGAATACAGGATGATGACGGGATATAGCAAAGATCTGGAATACAGGATGATGACAGGATATAGCAAAGATCTGGAATACAATGTGTTGGAGGGATATAGCTAGGGTCTAGAAAATATGATATCGAAGGAATAACATCATTATATATTTGAAGAAGTAATGGACATAAAAACATCGACCGAGTGAAGAGTTCATGAAACGTTCTTGTTCCTAATGCAAATGAATGGATGATATGAGAGCTGGACATGTATTGATTAAACATAGGAAGGAGAAAAACAGCATTGCTGTTGACGAAAAACGTCGTATTTCCTGTAATGGAAGTTTGGTTAAAGAACAGGACTGTATGCACGAGAGACTGCAGCATCAAAGACTGTACAAATTATGCTTTACAGTTATACAGTCTTTGGTAGTATGAAGGTGCCAAGGACCTCTTTAAATTGTTACATTCTTAAATTTTTGAGCTCACAAATGAATTTAGAGACGCTTCTTTAGGTTGCCTGTACCGAAACAGTGCACAGCTACACCGAAGTATTGCGATAACATCTACCACAACAAAAAGTGCATATCAAATCAGGGCATTCTATAAATCTAAGCTTATTCAGACGTATCTCTTTCCTCAGTCGCGATTTTTTTCAATATAGACATGGAAAAAGAATTGTTCTGTAGTTCATGTCCCCAGCTACAGGGAGGTGGAAGTAGGAATTAATCAAAGTTCAGTAACTTAACACAGTAAGGACGGTCACCAGTGAAATAAAATGTAGAAATAGAAGTAAACAAACACTAAATTTCCAGGAATTGCTGACTTTTCATTTAGTAATTAGATGAGATGTCAGGTAAAATTAGACGTCCAGAAGCTGCTTCCCCCTGTCTTGTCATCTCATATTCCAATCGGCTACAAACGGTAAGAGTAATAATAATATTAATAATAAAGTTAATTTTTGTAGCGCTTCATCCCCGGAGAGCTCGAAGAGCTTTATATTTACAACTACATGCACTCGTGCTCAGCACAAACACACAAGCTTATACGCGCAGCACTTGCAAGTAAACACGTACAAGTCATATTCACTCACATATAGACACACAGCATCAGTTTGTGCACGAGATCAAAGAGCAGAAGTCTCAAGATCAAGGGGGAGCATAGATTCCAGCCTCGAATAACAATATCCTGTTTTGATACAAACATTTTGCGCTGTTCCAGTCAGTGGCTTTCATTCCGAGATGTGCTGTTTTGGTACAAGCATTTTGCGCTGTTCCAGTCAGTGGCTTTCATTCCGAGATGTGCTGTTTTGGTACAAACATTTTGCGCTGTTCCAGTCAGTGGCTTTCATTCCGAGATGTGCTGTTTTGGTACAAGCATTTTGTGCTGTTCCAGTCAGTGGCTTTCATTCCGAGATGTGCTGTTTTGGTACAAGCATTTTGCGCTGTTCCAGTCAGTGGCTTTCATTCCGAGATGTGCTGTTTTGATATAAACATTTTGCGCTGTTCCAGTCAGTGGCTTTCATTCCGAGATGTGCTGTTTTGGTACAAACATTTTGTGTTGTTCTGGTCGGTTTCTTGAATCCTCTAATTCCCTGTTTTGCCCGCGTCTGTCATCAGAACCGGTCTGAATTTTGAACAGTAAGCTAACAAATTGAAGAGCGTTTTGTTTTTCCAAAACTCTGTATGTTGTCTCTGAATATTTTTTGAATAAAAGGAAATAACATAAAGGTAATTGCTCTTTACACATATCTTAGTTTACTGTTAAAGGATGAAAATCTAAAGGAGTGCAGATTTTGAGCTGAGATAGCTTTCGAATGACTTAACATAGGGAGACATGTTTGAATACACAACTCATTTTGCAACGAAAGTGCATTTACTGGTTTGAAAGAAAATGGTCTTTAATTTCCTTTTGACCCAATTTATGGGATACGGCTTTTTACGTCAACAAGGACGATTTATTTTAGCCGAGTTGTCGCTTTTAAGAGGATGTCAAGAGTTTTCCAATGCTGGTGTAAAAGCAAGGTCTAGCTTGCCCGGGGGCCTTTAAGACGCTTAAAGGACCTGAAGAAAATTTTAAGATCTCTCGATGTGAAGGACATTTCCAATCTGGAATTGGAGTGGATGGCTCCAGGCTACGCTTTTGTGTGTGTGTGTGTGTGTGT
>JAWQUT010000841.1:0-53248 GCA_033807755.1 Ellobium chinense
TAGTCTCTCAAGCCCCAACTGTGGGGCAGAAACACAACAAGACATCTCCACAGCTTCTTCCACGGCTGATAATGTTGGGACTCCTGCATATTTGGACACAACAGCACAGGCTCACCCCAGGTAAGCCGGTCAGTCTCAACTGGAAGGTGCTGATAATACAGTACTATCCATCTATCGTCCCTTGAGCCACACAGGTTGGAAACCCTCATTCACTAACATGTTGGAATCAAAAGAATCTGACAGGTTGACTCAGCTGCTAACCACCTCTCATTTTGTGACTGGAAAGAAGCAAAACTGTGCTCTAAAGTACAGACTAACAAAACAGGATTCGTGACATCTTCCTCATTTGAAGACAACGACTATGCGTCATACTACAGGATTTTTCTGTCACCATAAGCCAAAACTGTTAACGCTTCGCCAATAGGAGTTTTCTTTGACTGAGTGAAGAGACAATACATGACAAAACTATGGTTGTTTAAAATCATCTTTGGTAAGTCTGAGGCAGGAAGGACATGCAGCCGAAGAATAAAAAAGACTACATTCCTTAGTATTTGCTACTAAGACCTACATAAAATGTTGACTTCAGCCCTGAATACTTATGACTGAGATTATCACTTTGCAACTGCAAACAAGGCTACTTTTTAGGAATATCGAGTTGTTATTTTGTGCCAGCAAAATCAGCATGCACCACTTAGCCATCTTTTGAGTAGAATCAACCTGACGGAAATATCTCTGAATTGCCCACTATATTCAGCTTCAAGAAAAACTGTTGCCCACCATCTGAGAAAAGTCAACAAAGAAGTACCTCCAATCTGCCCACTGTGTTCAGTTTCACGTGAAAATTATTGCCTACCATCTGAACAAAATCAGCAAAGAGAAATCTCTGATCTGCCCACTGTGTTGAGTGTCCAATGAAACTGTTGCCCATCGTCTGAGCAGAATCAACAAAGAAGTATCTCCGATCTGCCCTCTGTGTTCAGCTCCAAGTGAAACTTGCCACCATCTCTTTAAATGCAACAGCACTGCAGATCTGAGAAGTGCTGAGTCATCACCCCAGCCCAACATATGGATCTAAACAATTTTTTTTTCAGTCTATCAGTTGGTGGTTGTAGCGACTGCATGACCAAGGGTGGGGCTCTCAGAACTTGAACCTTCGTCACATCACAGGAGTTTGTCTGAACTGCATGAGGGGTATTTGCAGCATCAACCTTGGATGAAAGAGTATCTGATCAATGACGTTTTAAAGCTTTGGATTATGCGTGCAGCGGTTCCATAAGTGGCAGGGAAATTGTGTTTGTGAAAAACACGGTGTAGAAGAATCCATTAAACAAGAGAAGATACCAAGCCTTTCACTTTCAGTAGCATTTACCTTGAACAACATTTGCCAGCTGAAGGTTTTGATGGAAGGAAAAGGGAAGTGAAAGGTTCATCATGGTGTGACATAACAACATGATATGAGGATAAAAATTCCCATCTCACTCTTCCATATTCTCACATGAAATGAAAAAAGAAATAGGTACAAGAGAAGAATGAAAATGTCCAGTTTGATTGTGCTTGGTCAGTCTGTTTTGTTATCTGGTAAAAGGATCAAATTTCTTTCCTCAGCAGCCTACGGCCGTAAATATACTGCCTCCTCAAGGGCATAAGCGCTCAGCAATGGAGTGTTTTGCTTTTACTATACTAGGTCTTCCTATACCACATTTCAAACGTGAAACGCTCACTTCTACACTAATGTTGATTTGTGATGGCATGGCTATGAAACTGTTCTGTTTACCCAAGAAATGACAGAATACACTGCTGCAAGTTTTTTTCTGTTATTTGTTTAAAAATCTATTTCATTCAGGTGCACATTTTTCTACGACACGTTGTCAGATAATTTTTTGTTTTATATTGTCTGTCATGGAAAATGGTCATTTTACAATATAATGACATGGTCTTTACTCCTCGATGCTTTGTGGTAATAAATCGTTCTCATAGTTTTCATAGTCAACTCTAGTGAGGCTCACTTCCGATATCCAAATATAGTAGTATGATAGCTTTTTCAAATCTCGCATTTGGAAAGTAAAAGTTGCCCCAGAGTCCATGACATATTAGCCAATCAAGTCCCTGTGATAATGGAAATAGAGGAAATAATGGAAATGATGTCACAAATGGGTGAAATTTCTTTCCAGATCCAGCTCCGCAGCCAGCAGCACCTGCGGCAATAATATTCCATTTGCCACCTCGAGTTCGTAAGTATTTTGCGCTTAGCATTATAGTGTTTTTTTCTTTCGCATTTTGCTAGATTTTTTCCACTTTTTTAAATGTTTAAGGAATGCACACACATAAAACACTTTTTTGTACTAGTCATTTTGACATACGTTTTTTTCCAGACAGGAATAGCTACATTTAGTTTTCTCCGAAAGGGAGAAAGGGAGAAGGGGGGAGGATCTCAGACTGTAAATGTTATACAGTCCAATGAATGTGCCCACCACTTAGAGAGGTAGTAAGTAAATCGATATTTGAACAGATATTAGCCAATCAAGTCCCTCTGACAATGGAAAGTGGAAGTAACAACTGCTTGAACTATCGTTATGACCTCGAATCCATAAAAACTGAGAGTGATTTGTTAAGTGGGAGTGTCCTGTCAAACTGAACAAGAAGAAAATCAACAGTCGTATGTAGCCGGTGCCAGCCTAAGTATGCTTTAAGTCAGTGTTTAGGTTTATGCATGATTTAAGAGCAATATCATGAGACTGTCCCGATGGACTGTGCTCATGGTTAGAGGCAGGGGTCGAAACCCAGAGTTCTTAAAAATTTCGTGCACAAGTTCAGAAGTTGCAACTTCCTTGAGTTTAGGCAAAAGGGAATGAGAACTGTGTGCAGATGCAATGCTATATTCAGAACTGAGCTGAAAGATCTTTATCACTTTCCGTTGGTTACATCACAGCCATGTTTTTGGCCGAATTCTATAATAATAACAGGTTAAAAATAATGATTATAAAAGAGCATTCACTCCCTCTCTTTTCCACTCCCCTTCCCTTCCCCCCTCCCCACCCAAATGTCTTGATCTCTTTTCCTCCATTACATCTTTTCTTTTTTAGAAACATTTCTCTCTTCCACTGTTACGAAGTCCATGTCGAACTCAACCACTGGAAAGCACATACTCATCAAAGAACAAGTCCTTTCTTCATCATGGTGTAACATATAACAGTATAATGCAAAATCGCCATCCCAAAATCCCATAATCCTTACAAGATATGAAAAAGAAATAGTACTAGGATGAACATGTCTAGTTTGATTGTGCTTGGTCAGTCCGTTTTGTTATATCGTAAATGGATCAAATTTCTTTCCTCAGCAGCCGCTCAGCAGCCTGCCGTGGCTGTCGCAGTGCCTCAAGGACGTAAGTATTTAGCGCTCAACATTGTAGTGTTTTTCCATTTGCTATACTTAGTCTTCCGAAACATATTTCAAACTCGAAACGCTCACTTCTACACTATTGTAGATTCGTGAATGGCATGGCTATCAAATTGTTCCATTTACCCTGGAAATAACATAATAAACTGATGCCGATTTTTTGTTATTTTTTTTTTCAATCTGTTTCATTCAGGTGCACATCCTTCTAAGACATAACGTCAGATTTTTTTTTTTTAAATTCACTATCATAGAAAATGGTCATTTTACAATTCAATAACATAGTCTTTACTCCTCGATGTTTTGTGGTTATAGATCGTTCTCATCGTTTTCATAGTCAACTCCAGTGAGGCTCACTTCCGATATCGAAATATATATATATGATAGCTTTTTCAAATCTCGCCTTTAGAAAGTAAAAGTTGCCTCAATGTACATGACCTCATTAGCCAGTCAGGTCAGGAAATAGAGGAAATAATGGAAATGATGTCATAGATATATGACATTTCTTCTCTCAGATCCAGTTCCGCCACCAGTACCAGCACAAGTTCAGCTGCCTCCTCCAGTTCGTAAGTATTTAACGCTCAGCATTGTAGTGTTTTTTCTTTCCCTATTTGCTGGATTTTTTCCACTTTTTTAAAAGGAATGCACACACATAAAACACTTTTTATACTAGTCCTTTAGACTAGGTGAACGCTTTTTTAGACAGGAAAAACTACATTTTTTTCTCCGAAAAGGGGGNGGGGGGGGGGGATGGGACTCAGACTGTAAATGAATGTGCCCACCACTTAGAGAAGATGTAAGTAAATCAATATTTAAACAGATAATAGCCAATTAAGTCCCTCATATAATGGAAAGTGGAAGTAACGACTGCTTGAACTGTCATTTGTGACACCCTGATGACCGCAAATGCATAATACCTGAGAGTGATAGGTAGGTGTCCTGTCATATTGCACAAGAAGAAAATCAACAGTCTGATGTAGACTGTGCCAACTTGAGAGTGATAGGTAGGTGGGAGTGTCCTGTCATATTGCACAAGAAGAAAATCAACAGTCTGATGTAGGCTGTGCCAACCTGAGAGTGATAGGTAGGTGGAAGTGTCCTGTCATATTGCACAAGAAGAAAATCAACAGTCTGATGTAGGCTGTGCCAACTTGAGAGTGATAGGTAGGTAGGAGTGTCCTGTCATATTGCACAAGAAGAAAATCAACAGTCTGATGTAGGCTGTGCCAACCTAAGTATGCTTTAAGTTAAGGTTTAGGTTTATGCATGATTAAATGGCAATATCATGAGACTGTCCCGATGGCCTGTGCTCATGATTAGAGGCAGGGGTCGAACTCCAGAAGTCCAGAAAATTTGGTGAGCAAAGCGAGAAGTTGACACACCTCTGAATTTTTCAGCGAAAGGAAAAGCGTGTCCTATGCATATGCAACGCTCTATTATGGAGCTCAGCAGAAAGATCTTTATCACTGCCCGTTCGCAATATCACTGCCTATGTTTTTTGGCCAAATTATTCAATAAAAACAGGTATTAAAAATAATAACAATAATTAAAGAACGTTCATCCCATCTTGCTTCTCATTTGAAAAATAGAACTATTCTGATCGTAATCTGATGTTCATTTTTTTTTCACCAGAATGCGTATCAATCACCAGAAGTGGCCAACAATGCAAGAGGAGGGCCACAAGGGGCCAGTACTGTTGGCAACACGGTAAGAAAATGGCTTAGCTGTCTGTATAGGGTAGCCGTGTATGATGCTTTCAGTATAATGTACCGATCCATTTTAAGAACTTTACTGTGCAAAAAGCAGTAATTAATTATGGTCTTTACCCCTCGATGTTTTGTGGTAATAGATCATTCTCATAGTTTTCATAATCAACTCCAATGAGGCGCACTTGCGATATCGAATCATAGTAGTATGATAGCTTTTTCAAATCTCGCTTCACAAAGTAAAAGTTGCCTTAGTATACATTACCATATTAGCCAGTCAAGTCCCTCTGATAATGGAAATAGAGGAAATAGTGGAAATGATGTCATAAATGGGTGAAATTTCTTCTTCACATTTTCTCAGTCTACCTCTCTGTAAAAAGGGAAGCTATTTCCAGAGTGCTAATGATCAGTGCCTGTAAATGGCCGGGGCACTGTATGCTCCCCAAGGTGATGGAGAAAGTCACAGAATGAACAGGCCTGCTGGGGTACTGATGGTGTAAAGTCGCGTGAGCAGGCATTAGCCTGGATACAAAACCACCTCGAACTCAACCACTGGAAAGCAAACACTCATCAAAGAACAAGTCATTTCATTTTCTCAGCCCACCCCTCTGTAAAGGGGCACCTGGCCATAGACAATGGAAGATATTTCCAGAATGCTAATGATCAGTGCCTATAGACGGCCGGGGCACTGTATGCTCCCCAAGGTGATGGAGAAAGTCACAGAATGAACAGGCCTGCTGGGGTACTGATGGTGTAAAGTCGCGTGAGCAGGCATTAGCCTGGATACAAGACTACAAACCACATCGAACTCAACCACTGGAAAGCAAACACTCATCAAAGAACAAGTCATTTCATTTTCTCAGTCCACCCCTCTGTAAAAGGGATACCTGGCCATAATAGACAGTGGAAGATATTTCCAGAATGCTAATGATCAGTGCTTGTAAATGGCTGGGGCACTGTATGCTCCCCAAGGTGATGGAGAAAGTCACAGAATGAACAGGCCTGCTGGGGTACTGATGGTGTAAAGTCGCGTGAGCAGGCATTAGCCTGGATACAAGACTACAAATCACCTCGAACTCAACTACTGGAAAGCACACACTCATCAAAGAACAAGTCATTTCTTCATCATTGTGTAACATATAACAATAGAATGCAAAATCACCATAGCCATACATGATATTAAAGAAAAAAAAAAGGTAAAAGGATGAAAATGTCTATTGATTGTGCTGGGTCAGTCTGTTTTGTTTCTGGTAAATGGATCAAATTTCTTTCCTCAGCAGCCACTCAACAACTTGCTGCGGAGAATATATTGCCTTTTCCAGGGTGTAAGTGTTTAGCGCTCAACATTGTAGTGTTTTTCCTTTTTCTATATTGAGAGTAATAGTTAAGTGGGAGTGTCCTATCATACTGCGCATAAAGAAAATCAACAATCAGAGGTACACAGTGCCAGCCTAAGTATGCGTTTTGTAAGGTTTAGGTTTATGCATGATTTAAGAGCAATTGCATGAGGGCCTGTGCTGATGGTTAGAGGCAGGAGTTGAACTCCAGAATTCTAGTATTTATTCTTGAGGAAGTTGTAAAGTTGACATGTCCCTCAATTTACGTGAAAGGGCAAGCATGTTGTGTGCAGATGGAATACACTATTCTGGAGCTCAGAAGAGAGATCTTTATCACTGTCAATTAATCCCATCAGATATGTTTAAGCCAAATTAATAATAAGATTAATTATAAAAGAACATTCATCCCCTCTATCCTCCAGATAAAGATTTAGACGAGGAGGAAGGTGGAACCGATGCAGTGTCCAACAGGACCTGATGAAAATTTTGACTGGGAAGAAGGTGAAATGGATGTAGGTTCCAGCAGAGCCAAATGACGATTTCGTCTTGGAGCCGTATCCACCTAGCTCACGCTATCAACTTCATGAGCAGCAACTGGTTGGTTGTAGTAGTGATGGACAAGTGCAACTCATATATATCGACTTCAGATGCATCACATGAAATGTTCACCTCCAGAGATGGATCAAAATGAGCTGGCATAATGTCTGTGTAAGCAGATCCTTCCTAAGTAAGAACTCCAACTGGCCAGAAAATATCAGAGGTGGTAAGGGCTTCCTTGAACTGAAAGTGAGAAGTGGTTTATAGTCAGTGACCAAAATAAGTCTACATCCATACAGAAAATGGCAGAATTCAGTCAGATGACTATTGCAAGGACCTCTTACTGTATTTGACTGTACTTCATTTGAGCAGGTGAAAATGTTTTGGACACCGTGATGATAAGATGTGTATTTAAAGTATCCCTGTAGAAGCCCGACTTCACCTACTTCTACAAAGACACAGCCGCTATACTGGATTAAAACCATAAGCAATATCACGACTTCACTCACATCTGGATAAATGAGGTTGTGGCAACCATCGATTGGTCTCTAGTTGCTTAATTGTAGCACAAGCAGTAAGAACATGAAGAGACCAATAGGAACGTGGACGACACCATTGGAAAAGGGCATGAAGGAGACATTTCATCCAAACATGGCGGCAGCAGGACAACTAGTACTACAATTAATACTACACAAGAACATATTGATGCCAGGGAGATGAAGCTGGCAAAGACATGCAGCTGAAGAATAAAGAGATTGCACTCCTTAGTATTCAAATTAAGCCCTGCACAGAATATTGGCTTCAGCTATGTATACGTGGTACAAAGACTATCAGTTTGCAGCTGCAAACATGTCTATTTTTCAGGCACACCAGGTTGTTTTCTATAACCTGTAACTTCAACTTGCAACACTCAGCCATCTTTTGAACAGAATTAACACGAAAATATCTCCGATCTGTCTACTACATTCAGCTTCAAGGAAAACTATTGTGCACCATCGGAGCAGAATCAACAAGGTAGTCTCTCTGATCTGCCCACTGTGTTCAGCTTCAAGTGAAACTGTTGCCTACCATCAAAACAGAATCAGCAAAGAGAAATCTCCGATCTGCCCACTGTGTTCAGCTTCAGGTGAAACTGTTGCCTACCATTTGAAAAAAAATCAGCAAAGAGAAATCTCCAATCTGCCCACTGTGTTCAGCTTCAAGTGAAACTAGCACCATCTCTTCAAATGCAACAGCACTGCAGATTTGTGAAGTGCTTAGCCATCACCCCAGCCCAACACTGATCAGAAAAATGTTTTTTTTGTTTAAATTTTTAGTTTAACAGCTTGCAGCTTGTGGTTGTAGCGGCTATATGGCCAGGAGTGGAGCTATTGCATCAAGTGTCTTCTCATTGCAACAAAACTTAAAACATTTGACATATCACATGTCTGTTTAAAATGCATGACAGGTGTTTGCAGCACCACCCTGGATGAAATAGGATTTAATGAAGTTTTGAAGCTTTGGATTCCGCGTACATAGGTTCCAGTAGTGGCAAGGAGAGAGAGTTCATGAAAAACATGATGCAGAAGAATCCGCTAATCAGAAAGAAGATGCCAAGCCTTTTATTTTCAGTAGCTTTTATCTTCAACAATGGTTGCCATATGAAGATTTTAATGGGGAGGACAGTGAAAGAGTTTATCATGGTGTAACATAAAATCAAGATTTAAAAATAAATTCCAATCTCACCCTCCCATATCTGCTTGCTAAAGAGTGGATATGATGAATGAGCAGCAAACAAGATACACGCAAAAGAGTGGTCATGATAACAAGCAGCAAAATACATGCTAGAGAGTGGTCATAATGAAAGAGTAGCAAACTACCATGCTATAAAGAACTGACATGATGAAAAAAACAGCAAATGCACATATAGAGCAGACCTAAAAAAAAGCATAACAAACTCCATACTCAGAGGTGAACAGACATAATAAAAGAGTGGATATGCTTAAGAGTGAATATGACCAAAGTATAACAAACTGGTTACTAAAGAGTGGATATGATGAATAAGCAGCAAAGTAGATGCTACAAACTGGTCATGATGAAAGAGTAGCCAACTACCATTCTATAGAACGGATATGATGTAAGAAAAGCAAACTGCCTGCTACAGAGTGGATATGATGTAAGAGAAGCAAACTGCCTGCTACAGAGTGGATATGATGTAAAAAAAGCAAACTGCCTGCTACAGAGTGGATTTGATGAAAGAAATGCAAACTGCCTGCTACAGAGTGGATATGATGAAAGAGAAGCAAATTGCAATTAAAAGAGTGAATAGGAGGAAAAAGTTGCAAAATGTATACAATAGAGCAGAGTGAACATGATGAAAGCAACAAACTGCACCATACAGAATGAACATGATGAAAAAAGCAGTATCTCTCTGTATCATTTAGTTTCATACACCCTTACCACACCTGCTGTCAATGGAAATGGCGCTCTATTTATCCACAGAAGCCACATATTTTGAAACGCTAAATATTCTTGTTTTGTTTATTGGACCACGATGTATCAAAAATTGAAAGAAGAAAGAAAATAAAAATAGAGATTTTCAATCCCATACGTTTCTCAATATTTCCATGGATCGGTATGCTCTAGATTTGATATATGTAAATATACTATGAATGAATGAAGGATGGAAATGCGTGTGTAGAAATTCTTTCTCAGGTGAAATTCCCTTCATAACAACATGTATTTATAGATACACATTCTCCTCTCCCCACAGGAAATTACAGATGCAATTTCACAAATTGGAACGGGAAAAGATGTCGACTGCCTGGGAGGTTCAATGCTGGCAGATGCCATATGCATTGTAAGGTTTTATTTAGTTGTTTTAACTAGACTTGTATTAGACATCTAATATTATATATGTGTCTGTCTGTCTATCTGCTGTCTGTCTGAATGACAGCCAGCATGATAAAAAAGAGTGACAGGCTGCATGCTACAAAATGAACATGATGAAAGAGTAACAAACTACACCATGACACAGAATGGACAAGATGAAAAAAAAACAGCAAATGCACGCACTAAACAGACCTGAGAAAAGCATAGTAAACTTCACACTCAGAAGTGAACAGACATAATAAAAGAGTGGATATGCTTATTGAGTGGACATGATCAAGGAATAGCAAATAACATGCTAAAGAGTGGTTGTGATGAATAAGCAGCAAAGTAGATTCTACAAAAAGGTCATGATGAAAGAATGGTCAACTATTATTCTATAGAATGGATATGATGTAAGAGAAGCAAACTGCCTGCTACAGAGTGGATATGATGTAAGAAAAGCAAACTGCCTGCTACAGAGTGGATATGATGTAAGAGAAGCAAACTGCCTGCTACAGAGTGGATATGATGTAAAAAAAAGCAAACTGCCTGCTACAGAGTGGATGTGATGAAAGAGTAGTAAATTCCAATTAAAAGAGTGGATAGGAAAAAATAGTTGCAAAATGAATGCAACAGAGCAGAGTGAACATGATGAGAGTAACAAACTGCACCATACAGAATGAACATGATGAAAAAAACAGTATCTCTCTGTATCATTTAGTTTCATGCACCCTTACCACACCTGCTGTCAAAGAAAATGGCGCTCTATTTATCCACAGAAGCCACATATTCTGAAACGCTAAATATTCTTGTTTTGTTTATTGGACCACGATGTATCAAAAATTGAAAGAAGAAAGAAACTAAAAATAGAGATTTTCAATCCCATACGTTTCTCAATATTTCCATGGATCGGTATGCTCTAGATTTGATATATGTAAATATACTTTGAATGAATGAAGGATGGAAATGCTTGTGTAGAAATTATTTCTCAGGTGAAATTCCCTTCATAACAACATGTATTTATAGATATCATTCTCCTCTCCCCACAGGAAATTACAGATGCACCTTTAAAAATTTGAAAGTGAAAAGATGTCGACTGCCTGGGAGGTTCAATGCTGGCAGACGCCATATGCATTGTAAGGTTTTATTTAGTTGTTTTAACTAGACTTGTATTAGACATCCAATATTGTATATGTCTGTCTGTCTATCTGCTGTCTGTCTGGATGACAGCCAGCATGACAAAAAGAGTGACACGCTGCATGCTACAAAATGAACATGAGGAAAGAGTAACAAACTACACCAGGACACAGAATGGACAAGATGAAAAAAACAGCAAATGCACGTACTAAACAGACTTGAGAAAAGCATAGTAAACTTCACACTCAGAAGTGAACAGACATAATAAAAGAGTGGATATGCTTATTGAGTGGATATGATCAAGGAATAGCAAACAATATGCTAAAGAGTGGATATGATGAATAAGGTCATGATGAAAGAGTAGCCAACTATCATTCTATAGAAGGGATATGATGTAAGAGAAGCAAACTGCCTGCTGCAGAGTGGATATGATGAAAGAAAAGCAAACTGCCTGCTACAGAGTGGATATGATGAAAGAAAAGCAAACTGCCTGCTACAGAGTGGATATGATGAAAGAGAAGCAAACTGCCTGCTACAGAGTGGATATGATGAAAGAGTAGTAAATTCCAATTAAAAGAGTGGATAGCAGGAAATAGTTGCAAAATGTATGCAACAGAGCAGGGTGAACATGATGAGAGCAACAAACTGCACCATACAGAATGAACATGATGGAAAAAACAGTATCTCTCTGTATCATTTAGTTTCATGCACCCTTACCACACCTGCTGTCAATGGAAATGGCGCTCTATTTATCCACAGAAGCCACATATTTTGAAATGCTAAATATTCTTGTTTTGTTTATTGGACCACGATGTATCAAAAATTGAAAGAAGAAAGAAACTAAAAATAGAGATTTTCAATCCCATACGTTTCTCAATATTTCCATGGATCGGTATGCTCTAGATTTGATATATGTAAATATACTATGAATGAATGAGGGGCGGAAATGCTTGTGTAGAAATTCTTTCTAAGATGAAATTCCTTCCATAGCAACAGGTATTTATAGATATCATTCTCCTCTCCCCACAGGAAATTACAGATGCAATTTCACAAATTGGAACGGGAAAAGATGTCGACTGCCTGGGAGGTTCAATGCTGGCAGACGCCATATGCATTGTAAGGTTTTATTTAGTTGTTTTAACTAGACTTGTATTAGACATCCAATATTGTATATGTCTGTCTGTCTATCTGCTGTCTGTCTGAATGACAGCCAGCATGACAAAAAGAGTGACACGCTGCATGCTACAAAATGAACATGATGAAAGAGTAACAAACTACACCATGACATAGAATGGACAAGATGAAAAAAAAAAACAGCAAATGCACGTACTAAACAGACCTGAGAAAAGCATAGTAAACTTCACACTCAGAAGTGAACAGACATAATAAAAGAGTGGATATGTTCATTGAGTGGATATGATCAAGGAATAGCAAACAACATGCAAAAGAGGGCATGTGATGAATAAGGTCATGATGAAAGAGTAGCCAACTATCATTCTATAGAAGGGATATGATGTAAGAAAAGCAAACTGCCTGCTACAGAGTGGATATGATGAAAGAGTTGCAAATTGCAATTAAATGAGTGGGTAGGAGGAAATAGTTGCAAAATGTATGCAACAGAGCAGAGTGAACATGATGAGAGCAACAAACTCCACCATACAGAATGAACATGATGAAAAAACGGTATCTCTCTGTATCATTTAGTTTCATGCACCCTTACCACACCTGCTGTCAATGGAAATGGCGCTCTATTTATCTACAGAAGCCACATATTTTGAAATGCTAAATATTCTTGTTTTGTTTATTGGACCACGATGTATCAAAAATTGAAAGAAGAAAGAAACTAAAAATAGAGATTGTCAATCCCATACGTTTCTCAATATTTCCATGGATCGGTATGCTCTAGATTTGATATATATATACTATGAATGAATGAAGGACGGAAATGCTTGTGTAGAAATTCTTTCTCTGGTGAAATTCCCTTCATAACAACATGTATTTATAGATATCATTCTCCTCTCCCCACAGGAAATTACAGATGCACCTTTAAAAATTTGAAAGGGAAAAGATGTCGACTGCCTGGGAGGTTCAATGCTGGCAGACGCCATATGCATTGTAAGGTTTTTTTAGTTGTTTTAACTAGACTTGTATTAGACATCCAATATTGTATATGTCTGTCTGTCTATCTGCTGTCTGTCTGAATGACAGCCAGCATGACAAAAAGAGTGACACGCTGCATGCTACAAAATGAACATGATGAAAGAATAACAAACTACACCATGACACAGAATGGACAAGATGAAAAAAACAGCAAATGCATGTACAAAGCAGACCTGAGAAAAGCATAGTAAACTTCACACTCAGAAGTGAACAGACATAATAAAAGAGTGGATATGCTAATTGAGTGGATATGATCGAGGAATAGCAAACAACATGCAAAAGAGGGCATGTGATGAATAAGGTCATGATGAAAGAGTAGCCAACTATCATTCTATAGAAGGGATATAATGTAAGAGAAGCAAACTGCCTGCTACAGAGTGGATATGATGAAAGAAAAGCAAACTGCCTGCTACAGAGTGGATATAATGTAAGAGAAGCAAACTGCCTGCTACAGAGTGGATATGATGTAAAAAAAGCAAACTGCCTGCTACAGAGTGGATATGATGAAAGAGAAGCTAACTGCCTGCTACAGAGTGGATATGATGAAAGAGAAGCAAATTCCAATTAAAAGAGTGGATAGCAGGAAATAGTTGCAAAATGTATGCAACAGAACAGAGTGAACATGATGAGAGCAACAAACTGCACCATACAGAATGAACATGATGAAAAAAACAGTATCTCTCTGTATCATTTAGTTTCATACACCCTTACCACACCTCCTGTCAATGGAAACGGCGCTCTATTTATCCACAGAAGCCACATATTTTGAAACGCTAAATATTCTTGTGTTGTTTATTGGACNGCTGTCAATGGAAACGGCGCTCTATTTATCCACAGAAGCCATATATTTTGAAACGCTAAATATTCTTGTGTTGTTTATTGGACCACGATGTATCAAAAATTGAAAGAAGAAAGAAACTAAAAATAGAGATTTTCAATCCCATACGTTTCTCAATATTTCCATGGATCGGTATGCTCTAGATTTGATATATGTAAATATACTATGAATGAATGAAGGACGGAAATGCTTGTGTAGAAATTCTTTTTAAGATGAAATTCCTTCCATAGCAACATGTATTTATGGATATCATTCTCCTCTCCCCACAGAAAATTACAGATGCACCTTTAAAAATTTGAAAGGGAAAAGATGTCGACTGCCTGGGAGGTTCAATGCTGGGAGATGCCATATGCATTGTAAGGTTTTATTTAGTTGTTTTAACTAGACGTATTAGACATCCAATATTGTATATGTCTGTCTGTCTATCTGCTGTCTGTCTGAATGACAGCCAGCATGACAAAAACAGTGACACGCTGCATGCTACAAAATGATCATGATGAAAGAGTAACAAACTACACCATGACACAGAATCGACAAGATGAAAAAAACAGCAAATGCATGTACAAAACAGACCTGAGAAAAGCATAGTAAACTTCACACTCAGAAGTGAACAGACATAATAAAAGAGTAGATATGCTTATTGAGTGGATATGATCGAGGAATAGCAAACAACATGCAAAAGAGGGCATGTGATGAATAAGGTCATGATGAAAGAGTAGCAAACTGCCTGCTACAGAGTGGATATGATGTAAGAGAAGCAAACTGCCTGCTACAGAGTGGATATGATGTAAGAAAAGCAAACTGCCTGCTACAGAGTGGATATCATGAAAGAGAAGCAAACTGCCTGCTACAGAGTGGATATGATGTAAGAGAAGCAAACTGCCTGCTACAGAGTGGATATGATGAAAGAAAAGCAAACTGCCTGCTACAGAGAGGATATGATGAAAGAGTAGCAAATTGCAATTAAAAGAGTGGATAGGAGGAAATAGTTGTGAAATGTATGCAACTGAGCAGAGTGAACATGATGAGAGCAACAAACTGCACCATACAGAATGAACATGATGAAAAAAACAGTATCCCTCTGTATTATTTAGTTTCATGCACCCTTACCACACCTGCTGTCAATGGAAATGGCGCTCTATTTATCCACAGAAGCCACATATTTTGAAATGCTAAATATTCTTGTTTTGTTTATTGGACCACGATGTTTTAAAAAATTGAAAGAAGAAAGAAAATAAACATAGAGATTTTCAATCCCATACGTTTCTCAATATTTCCATGCATCGGTATACTCTAGATTTGATATATGTAAATACACTATGAATGAATGAAGGACGGAAATGCACCTTTAAAAATTTGAAAGGTAAAAGATGTCGACTGCCTGGGAGGTTCAATGCTGGCAGATGCCATATGCATTATAAGGTTTTATACTTAGTTGTTTTAACTAGACTTGTATTAGACATCCAATATTGTTTATGTCTGTCTGTCTATCTGCTGTCTGTCTGAATGAAAGCCAGCATGACAAAAAGAGTGACACGCTGCATGCTACAAAATGAACATGATGAAAGAGTAACAAACTACACCATGACACAGAATGGACAAGATGAAAAAAACAGCAAATGCACGTACTAAACAGACCTGAGAAAAGCATGGTAAACTTCACACTCAGAAGTGAACAGACATAATAAAAGAGTGGATATGCTTATTGAGGGGATATGATCTAGGAATAGCAAACAATATGCTAAAGAGTGGATGTGATGAATAAGCAGCAAAGTAGATGCTACAAAAGGTCATGATGAAAGAGTAGCCAACTATCATTCTATAGAAGGGATATGATGTAAGAGAAGCAAACTGCCTGCTAAAGAGTGGATATGATGTAAGAGAAGGAAACTGCCTGCTACAGAGTGGATATGATGAAAGAAAAGCAAACTGCCTGCTACAGAGTGGATATGATGGAAGAAAAGCAAACTGCCTGCTACAGAGTGGATATGATGAAAGAGAAGCAAACTGCCTGCTGCAGACTGGATATGATGAAAGAGTAGTAAATTCCAATTAAAAGAGTGGATAGGAGGAAATAGTTGCAAAATGTATGCAACAGAGCAGAGTGAACATGATGAGAGCAACAAACTGCACCATACAGAATGAACATGATGAAAAAAACAGTATCTCTCTGTATCATTTAGTTTCATGCACCCTTACCACACCTGCTGTCAATGGAAACGGCGCTCTATTTATCCACAGAAGCCACATATTTTGAAACGCTAAATATTCTTGTGTTGTTTATTGGACCACGATGTATCAAAAATTGAAAGAAGAAAGAAACTAAAAATAGAGATTTTCAATCCCATACGTTTCTCAATATTTCCATGCATCGGTATGCTCTAGATTTGGTAAATATACTATGAATAAATGAAGGACGGAAATGCTTGCGTAGAAATTCTTTCCCAGGTGAAATTCCCTTCATTACAACATGTATTTATAGATACACATTCTCCTCTCCCCACAGGAAATTACAGATGCAATTTCACAAATTGGAACGGGAAAAGATGTCGACTGCCTGGGAGGTTCAATGCTGGCAGATGCCATATGCATTGTAAGGTTTTACTTAGTTGTTTTAACTAGACTTGTATTAGACATCCAATA
This sequence comes from Ellobium chinense, assembly GCA_033807755.1. NCBI lineage: Eukaryota > Metazoa > Mollusca > Gastropoda > Ellobiida > Ellobiidae > Ellobium > Ellobium chinense. The sequence continues at coordinate 16,602 of JAWQUT010000841.1, forward strand.
TTGTATATGTCTGTCTGTCTATCTGCTGTCAGTCTGAATGACAGCCAGCATGACAAAAAGAGTGACACGCTGCATGCTACAAAATGAACATGATGAAAGAGTAACAAACTACACCATGACACAGAATGGACAAGATGAAAAAAACAGCAAATGCACGTACTAAACAGACCTGAGAAAAGCATAGTAAACTTCACACTCAGAAGTGAACAGACATAATAAAAGAGTGGATATGCTTATTGAGGGGATATGATCTAGGAATAGAAAACAATATGCTAAAGAGTGGATGTGATGAATAAGCAGCAAAGTAGATGCTACAAAAAGGTCATGATGAAAGAGTAGCCAACTATCATTCTATAGAAGGGATATGATGTAAAAGAAGCAAACTGCCTGCTACAGAGTGGATATGATGTAAGAGAAGGAAACTGCCTGCTACAGAGTGGATATGATGAAAGAAAAGCAAACTGCCTGCTACAGAGTGGATATGATGAAAGAGTAGCAAATTGCAATTAAAAGAGTGGATAGGAGGAAATAGTTGCAAAATGTATGCAACAGAGCAGAGTGAACATGATGAGAGCAACAAACTGCACCATACAGAATGAACATGATGAAAAAAACAGTATCTCTCTGTATCATTTAGTTTTATGCACCCTTACCACACCTGCTGTCAATGGAAATGGCGCTCTATTTATCCACAGAAGCCACATATTTTGAAACGCTAAATATTCTTGTTTTGTTTATTGGACCACGATGTATCAAAAATTGAAAGAAGAAAGAAAATAAAAATAGAGATTTTCAATCCCATACGTTTCTCAATATTTCCATGGATCGGTATACTCTAGATTTGATATATGTAAATATACTATGAATGAATGAAGGATGGAAATGCTTGTGTAGAAATTCTTTCTCAGGTGAAATTCCCTTCATAACAACATGTATTTATAGATATCATTCTCCTCTCCCCACAGGACATTACAGGTGCACTTATAAGAACTGAAAAGGGAAAAGATGTCGACTGCCTGGGAGGTTCAATGCTGGCAGATGCCATATGCATTGTAAGGTTTTATTTAGTTGTTTTAACTAGACTTGTATTAGACATCCAATATTGTATATGTCTGTCTGTCTATCTGCTGTCTGTCTGAATGAAAGCCAGCATGACAAAAAGAGTGACACGCTGCATGCTACAAAATGAACATGATGAAAGAGTAACAAACTACACCATGACATAGAATGGACAAGATGAAAAAAAAACAGCAAATGCACGTACTAAACAGACCTGAGAAAAGCATAGTAAACTTCACACTCGGAAGTAAACAGACATAATAAAAGAGTGGATATGCCTATTGAGTGGATATGATCTAGGAATAGCAAACAACAAACTAAAGAGTGGATGTGATGAATAAGCAGCAAACTACATGCTAAAGAGTGGATATGATAAGCAGCAAAGTAAATGCTACAAAATCGTCAGGATGAAAGAGTGCCCTACGATCATTCTATAGAACGGATGTGATGTAAGAGAAGCAAACTGCCTGCTACAGAACGGATATGATGTAAGAGAAGCAAACTGCCTGCTAGAAAGTGGATATGATGAAATAAAAGCAAACTGCCTGCTACAGAGTGGATATGATATAAAAAAAGCAAACTGCCTGCTACAGAGTGGATATGATGAAAGAAAAGCAAACTGCCTGCTACAGAATGGATATGATGAAAGAGTTGCAAATTGCAATAGAGTGAATAGGAGGAAATAGTTGCAAAATGTATGCAACAGAACAGAGTGAACATGATGAGAGCAACAAACTGCACCATACAGAATGAACATGATGAAAAAACGGTATCTCTCTGTATCATTTAGTTTCATGCACCCTTACCACACCTGCTGTCAATGGAAATGGTGCTCTATTTATCCACAGAAGCCACATATTTTGAAACGCTAAATGTTCTTGTGTTGTTTATTGGACCACGATGTATCAAAAATTGAAAGAAGAAAGAAAATAAACATAGAGATTTTCAATCCCATACGTTTCTCAATATTTCCATGGATCGGTATGCTCTAGATTTGATATATGTAAATATACTATGAATGAATGAAGGATGGAAATGCTTGTGTAGAAATTATTTCTCAGGTGAAATTCCCTTCATAACAACATGTATTTATAGATATCATTCTCCTCTCCCCACAGGACCTTACAGGTGCACTTACAAAAACTTCAAAGGGAAAAGATGTCGACTGCCTGGGAGGTTCAATGCTGGCAGATGCCATATGCATTGTAAGGTTTTATTTAGTATTTTTAACTAGACTTGTATTAGACATCCAATATTGTACTGTATATGTCTGTCTGTCTATCTGCTGTCTGTCTGAATGAATGACAGCCAGCATGACAAAAAGAGTGACACGTTGCATGCTACAGAATGAACATGATGAAAGAGTAACAAACTACACCATGACATTGAATGGACACGATGAAAAAAAACAGCAAATGCACGTACAAAACGAACCTGAGAAAAGCATAGTAAACTTCACACTCAGGAGTGAACAGACATAATAAAAGAGTGGATATGCTTATTGAGTGGATATGATCAAGGAATAGCAAATAACATGCTAAAGAGTGGATGTGATGAATAAGCAGCAAAGTAGATGCTACAAAAAGGTCATGATGAAAGAATGGCCAACTATTATTCTATAGAACGGATATGATGTAAGAGAAGCAAACTGCCTGCTGCAGAGTGGATATGATGTAAAAAAAGCAAACTGCCTGCTACAGAGTGGATATGATGTAAAAAAAGCAAACTGCCTGCTTCAGAGTAGATATGATGAAAGAAAAGCAAACTGCCTGCTACAGAGTGGATATGATGTAAAAAAAGCAAACTGCCTGCTACAGAGTGGATTAATGAAAGAAAAGCAAACTGCCTGCTACAGAGTGGATATGATGTAAAAAAAGCAAACTGCCTGCTTCAGAGTGGATATGATGAAAGAAAAGCAAACTGCCTGCTACAGAGTGGATATGATGAAAGAGTAGCAAATTGCAATTAAAAGAGTGAATAGGAGGAAAAAGTTGCAAAATGTATGCAATAGAGCAGAATGAACATGATGAGAGCAACAAACTGCACCATACAGAATGAACATGATGAAAAAAACAGTATCTCTCTGTATTATTTAGTTTCATGCACCCTTACCACACCTGCTGTCGATAGAAATGGCGCTCTATTTATCCACAGAAGCCACATATTTTGAAACGCTAAATATTCTTGTTTTGTTTATTGGACCACGATGTATCAAAAATTGAAAGAAGAAAGAAAATAAACAGAGAGATTTTCAATCCCATACGTTTCTCAATATTTCCATGGATCGGTATACTCTAGATTTGATATATGTAAATATACTATGAATGAATGAAGGATGGAAATGCTTGTGTAGGAATTCTTTCTCAGGTGAAATTCCCTTCATAACAACATGTATTTATAGATATCATTCTCCTCTCCCCACAGGAAATTACAGATGCAATTTCACAAATTGGAACGGGAAAAGATGTCGACTGCCTGGGAGGTTCAATGCTGGCAGATGCCATATGCATTGTAAGGTTTTACTTAGTTGTTTTAACTAGACTTGTATTAGACATCCAATATTGTATATGTCTGTCTGTCTATCTGCTGTCTGTCTGAATGACAGTCAGTATGACAAAAAGAGTGACACGCTGCATGCTACAAAATGAACATGATGAAAGAGTAACAAACTACACCATGACATAGAATGGACAAGATGAAAAAAACAGCAAATGCACGTACTAAACAGACCTGAGAAACGCATAGTAAACTTCACACTTGGAGGTGAACAGACATAATAAAAGAGTGGATATGTTTATTGAGTGGATATGATCAAGGAATAGCAAACAACATGGAAAAGAGGGCATGTGATGAATAAGCAGCAAAGTAGATGCTACAAAAAGGTCATGATGAAAGAGTAGCCAACTATCATTCTATAGAAGGGATATGATGTAAGAGAAGCAAACTGCCTGCTACAGAGTGGAAATGATGTAAGAGAAGCAAACTGCCTGCTACAGAGTGGATATGATGAAAGAGTAGTAAATTCCATTTAAAAGAGTGGATAGGAGGAAATAGTTGCGAAATGTATGCAACAGAACAGAGTGAACATGACGAGAGCAACAAATTGCACCATACAGAATGAACATGATGAAAAAAACAGTATCTCTCTGTATCATTTAGTTTCATGCACCCTTACCACACCTGCTGTCAATGGAAATGGCGCTCTATTTATCCACAGAAGCCACATATTTTGAAATGCTAAATATTCTTGTTTTGTTTATTGGACCACGATGTATCAAAAATTGAAAGAAGAAAGAAAATAAAAATAGAGATTTTCAATCCCATACGTTTCTCAATATTTCCATGGATCGGTATGCTCTAGATTTGATATATATGTAAATATACTATGAATGAATGAAGGACGGAAATGCTTGTGTAGAAATTCTTTCTAAGATGAAATTCCTTCCATAACAACATGTATTTATAGGTATCATTCTCCTCTCTCCACAGGAAATTACCGGTGCAGCTTTAAAAACGTCAGTGGGAAAAGATGTCGACTGCCTGGGAGGTTCAATGCTGGCAGATGCCATATGCATTGTAAGGTTTTACTTAGTTTTTTTAACTAGACTTGTATTAGACATCCAATATTGTATATGTCTGTCTGTCTATCTGCTGTCTGTCTGAATGACAGCCAGCATGACAAAAAGAGTGACACGCTGCATGCTACAGAATGAACATGATGAAAGAGTAACAAACTACACCATGACACAGAATGGACACAGAATGGACACGATGAAAAAACCAGCAAATGCACGTACTAAACAGACCTGAGAAAAGCATAGTAAACTTCACACTCAGAAGTGAACAGACATAATAAAAGAGTGGATATGCTTATTGAGTGGATATGATCAAGGAATAGCAAACAACATGCAAAAGAGGGCATGTGATGAATAAGCAGCAAAGTAGATGCTACAAAAAGGTCATGATGAAAGAGTAGCCAACTATCATTCTATAGAAGGGATATGATGTAAGAGAAGCAAACTGCCTGCTACAAAGTGGATATGATGAAAGAGAAGCAAGCTGCCTGCTACAGAGTGGATATGATGAAAGAGTAGCAGATTGCAATTAAAAGAGTGGATAGGTGGAAATAGTTGCGAAATGTATGCAACAGAGCAGAGTGAACATGATGAGAGCAACAAACTGCACATACAGAATGAACATGATGAAAAAAACAGTATCTCTCTGTATCATTTAGTTTCATGCACCCTTACCATACCTGCTGTCAATGGAAATGGCGCTCTATTTATCCACAGAAGCCACATATTTTGAAATGCTAAATATTCTTGTTTTGTTTATTGGACCACGATGTATCAAAAATTGAAAGAAGAAAGAAAATAAAAATAGAGATTTTCAATCCCATACGTTTCTCAATATTTCCATGGATCGGTATACTCTAGATTTGATATATATGTAAATATACTATGAATGAATGAAGGACGGAAATGCTTGTGTAGAAATTCTTTCTAAGATGAAATTCCTTCCATAACAACATGTATTTATAGGTATCATTCTCCTCTCTCCACAGGAAATTACCGGTGCAGCTTTAAAAACGTCAGTGGGAAAAGATGTCGACTGCCTGGGAGGTTCAATGCTGGCAGATGCCATATGCATTGTAAGGTTTTATTTAGTTGTTTTAACTAGACTTGTATTAGACATCCAATATTGTATATGTCTGTCTGTCTATCTGCTGTCTGTCTGAATGACAGCCAGCATGACAAAAAGAGTGACACGCTGCATGCTACAGAATGAACATGATGAAAGAGTAACAAACTACACCATGACACAGAATGGACACGATGAAAAAAACAGCAAATGCACGTACTAAACAGACCTGAGAAAAGCATAGTAAACTTCACACTCAGAAGTGAACAGACATAATAAAAGAGTGGATTTGTTTATTGAGTGGATATGATCAAGGAATAGCAAACAACATGCAAAAGAGGGCATGTGATGAATAAGCAGCAAAGTAGATGCTACAAAAAGGTCATGATGAAAGAGTAGCCAACTATCATTCTATAGAAGGGATGTGATGTAAGAGAAGCAAACTGCCTGCTACAGAGTGGAAATGACGTAAGAGAAGCAAACTGCCTGCTACAGAGTGGATATGATGAAAGAAAAGCAAACTGCCTGCTACAGAGTGGATATGATGAAAGAGTAGTAAATTGCAATTAAAAGAGTGGATAGGAGGAAATAGTTGCGAAATGTATGCAACAGAACAGAGTGAACATGACGAGAGCAACAAATTGCACCATACAGAATGAACATGATGAAAAAAACTGTATCTCTCTGTTTCATTTAGTTTCATGCACCCTTACCACACCTGCTGTCAATGGAAATGGCGCTCTATTTATCCACAGAAGCCACATATTTTGAAATGCTAAATATTCTTGTTTTGTTTATTGGACCACGATGTATCAAAAATTGAAAGAAGAAAGAAAATAAAAATAGAGATTTTCAATCCCATACGTTTCTCAATATTTCCATGAATCGGTATGCTCTAGATTTGATATATATGTAAATATACTATGAATGAATGAAGGACAGAAATGCTTGTGTAGAAATTCTTTCTAAGATGAAATTCCTTCCATAACAACATGTATTTATAGATATCATTCTCCTCTCTCCACAGGAAATTACCGGTGCAGCTTTAAAAACGTCAGTGGGAAAAGATGTCGACTGCCTGAGAGGTTCAATGCTGGCAGATGCCATATGCATTGTAAGGTTTTATTTAGTTGTTTTAACTAGACTTGTATTAGACATCCAATATTGTATATGTCTGTCTGTCTATCTGCTGTCTGTCTGAATGACAGTCAGCATGACAAAAAGAGTGACACGCTGCATGCTACAGAATGAACATGATGAAAGAGTAACAAACTACACCATGACACAGAATGGACACAGAATGGACACGATGAAAAAAACAGCAAATGCACGTACTAAACAGACCTGAGAAAAGCATAGTGAACTTCACACTCAGAAGTGAACAGACATAATAAAAGAGTGGATATGCCTATTGAGTGCATATGATCAAGAAATAGCAAACAACATGCTAAAGAGTGGATGTGATGAATAAGCAGCAAACTAATGGCTAAAGAGTGGATATGATAAACAAGCAGCAAAGTTGATGCTACAAAATGGTCATGATGAAAGAGTGGCCAACTATCATTCTATAGAAGGGATATGATGTAAGAGAAGCAAACTGCCTGCTACAAAGTGGATATGATGAAAGAGAAGCAAGCTGCCTGCTACAGAGTGGATATGATGAAAGAGTAGCAGATTGCAATTGAAAGAGTGGATAGGTGGAAATAGTTGCGAAATGTATGCAACAGAGCAGAGTGAACATGATGAGAGCAACAAACTGCACCATACAGAATGAACATGATGAAAAAAGCAGTATCTCTCTGTATCATTTAGTTTCATGCATCCTTACCACACCTGCTGTCAATGGAAATGGCGCTCTATTTATCTACAGAAGCCACATATTTTGAAATGCTAAATATTCTTGTTTTGTTTATTGGACCACGATGTATCAAAAATTGAAAGAAGAAAGAAAATAAAAATAGAGATTTTCAATCCCATACGTTTCTCAATATTTCCATGTATCGGTATACTCTAGATCTGATATATGTAAATATACTATGAATGAATGAAGGACGGAAATGCTTGTGTAGGAATTCTTTCTCAGGTGAAATTCCCTTCATAACAATATGCATTTATAGATACACATTCTCCTCTCCCCACAGGAAATTACAGATGCAATTTCACAAATTGGAACGGGAAAAGATGTCGACTGCCTGGGAGGTTCAATGCTGGCAGATGCCATAGGCATTGTAAGATTTTATTTAGTTGTTTTAATTAGACTTGTATTAGACATCCAATATTGTATATGTCTGTCTGTCTATCTGCTGTCTGTCTGAATGACAGCCAGCATGACAAAAAGAGTGACACGCTGCATGCTACAAAATGAACATGATGAAAGAGTAACAAACTACACCATGACACAGAATGGACAAGATGAAAAAAACAGCAAATGCATGTACTAAACAGACCTGAGAAANTTAGTTTCATGCACCCTTACCACACCTTCTGTCAATGGAAATGGCGCTCTATTTATCCACAAAAGCCACATATTTTGAAACGCTAAATATTCTTGTTTTGTTTATTGGACCACGATGTATCAAAAATTGCAAGAAGAAAGAAAATAAAAATAGAGATTTTCAATCCCATACGTTTCTCAATATTTCCATGGATCGGTATGCTCTAGATTTGATATATGTAAATATACTATGAATGAAGGAAGGATGGAAATGCTTGTGTAGAAATTCTTTCTCAGGTGAAATTCCCTTCATAACAACATGTATTTATAGATACACATTCTCCTCTCCCCACAGGAAATTACAGATTCAATTTCATTAATTGGAACGGGAAAAGATGTCGACTGCCTGGGAGGTTCAATGCTGGCAGATGCCATATGCATTGTAAGGTTTTATTTAGTTGTTTTAACTAGAATTGTATTAGACATCCAATATTGTATATGTCTGTCTGTCTATCTGCTGTCTGTCTGAATGACAGCCAGCAGGACAAAAAGAGTGACACGCTGCATGCTACAAAATGAACATGATGAAAGAGTAACAAACTACACCATGACACAGAATGGACACGATGAAAAAAACAGCAAATGCACGTACAAAGCAGACTGAGAAAAGCATAGTAAACTTCACACTAAGAAGTGAACAGACATAATAAAAGAGTGGATATGCTTATTGAGTGGATATGATCAAGGAATAGCAAACAACATGCTAAAGAGTGGATGTGATGAAAAAGCAGCAAACTACATGCTAAAGAGTGGCTACGATAAACAAGCAGCAAAGTAGATGCTACAAAATGGTCATGATGAAAGAGTAGCCAATTACCTTTCTATTGAATGGATATGTTGTAAGAGAAGCAAACTGCTTGCTACAGAGTGGATATGTTGTAAGAGAAGCAAACTGCCTGCTACAGAGTGGATATGATGTAAGAGAAGCAAACTGCCTGTGCTACAGAGTGGATATGATGTAAGAGAAGCAAACTGCCTGCTATAGAGTGGATATGATGAAAGAAAAGCAAACTGCCTGCTACAAAATGGATATGATGAAAGAGAAGCAAACTGCCTGCTACAGAGTGGATATGATGAAAGAGTTGCAAATTGCAATTAAAAGAGTGAATAGGAGGAAATAGTTGCAAAATGTATGCAACAGAACAGAGTGAACATGATGAGAGCAACAAACTGCACCATACAGAATGAACATGATGAAAAAAACAGTATCTCTCTGTATCATTTAGTTTCATGCACCCTTACCACACCTTCTGTCAATGGAAATGGCGCTCTATTTATCCACAGAAGCCACATATTTTGAAACGCTAAATATTCTTGTTTTGTTTATTGGACCACAATGTATCAAAAATTGAAAGAAGAAAGAAAATAAAAATGGAGATTTTCAATCCCATACATTTCTCAATATTTCCATGTATCGGTATACTCTAGATTTGATGTAAATATACTATGAATGAATGAAGGACGGAAATGCTTGTGTAGGAATTCTTTCTCTGGTGAAATTCCCTTCATAACAACTTAAACTACAAAGGTATTTCTAAATGACTGCTATCTCCCTAGCGAAACAAAGACAAAGCTGGGAGATAAGAATCAAAGGACCTGTGCTAGTATGGTATTTACAATTGGCTGTTGTGTCCTGTGGGAAACAAATACGAGCTGGAAGGTAAGAGCCAAAAAATGTGTGTTTCTACAGTAGTTAGAAATTGGCAACTTACTGCAACTCCACCTTCAAGGGTCACTCTCAGGAACAAAGATAAATCTGTCAGGTAACTAAAAAAGAACTTGTGCTTCTACATGTTTTGAAATGACTTAGATCTCCCTCGGGAACAAAGATAAAGATGGGAGGTAACAACCAAAGAATGTGTGCAACTAAGTAGTTAGATATGGCTAATATCTCCTCAGGAACAAAGATGAAACTGTCAGGTGACAACAAAAGAACTTGTGCTACTACATGCTTTGAAACGACTGATATCTCTCTCAGAAACAAATATAAAACTCGAAGATGACTAAAGAACTTGTGCTCCTACAGTAATTAGAAATGGCTAACACCTCTCTCGGAAACAAAGATAATGTTGCGAGATAACAACCAAAGAACTTGTGCCACTTCTTCTCCTCCTGATTTAAGAAATGGCTGATGTCAATATCTACATCAAGAAATAATGATTAAACTGGATGCAATGGCTAAAGGTCTCACCCTACTGTTTAAGAAATGGTTAGTGTCTAGGTCTCACCCTACTGTTTAAGAAATGGTTAGTGTCTGCTACACTACAAATCAACTAGTTCTTTAAGAAAATTAATTTACGATAGGCATATGATTTTGATTCTTTTTGTTGAAAGACCTGAGAGGCATAGCAGATACAAATCCTATGGTGGACCATCCTTTTTATTGATTGTGTTTAATACTTTTGGCTGTGATTTACTCATGTTTGCAGTAAATCAACATATTATATTCCTAAATTCTATAAAGGGCACCTGGCTGAAAGGTCTTGGCAGAAGAAACGTTGAAAGGTGAGGAAGGGGGAGGGGGGCTGGAGGGCATTGAAGGTCTCCTTGTGGGGAGGGGTCTAGAAAGAAGTCAAACAAAGAAACAGAGTATGTGAAGGAAGGAGAGAGAAATACGAAGATACCTACAATTACACATATTATGAAGAAAGTGCAGTCAATTTAAGGGCAACAGAGCAGCCTAGTACACGAAACAAAGTAAACTGCAGGATTATGTAAAGAAAATATTTCGTCACAGTCACGGGTAGATCAGCTATCTGAGACACAGACAATAGACCAGTCTTCATTATTCAACTCCATGGTAGTTCACTTGCAGTTTAAGCAAAACCGCAGTCTGACTGCATCATCAAATCTCATTTCTCAAAATAAAAAAATGAATCAGCCCATAAATACGAACTGTGACAATTCGATATTCCTTATCAACTACTTTTCTAGAGATGTGAACAGTCGATTTACAATAAACTTGAAAATAAATAAGCTAATTAAAAAGTTACCATGAATAAGTTCTGAAAGGTATGCCGGATGGTGAGGAACGTCACTTGATGTAGATGCTGAATCCTGAGTGTGTACACGTCCCTTGTTTGAAGATAAATGTAGATTTTCCTCTTGCAGCTGACTTTTCAAGTTCATGACACAAGGGTCCAATTGTTTGTCCTCTAGATGTCCATAAATCCTAAGCCCAGGGAGAAGGTGGCTGACCTATGCGTAATTGCTGTGACAGAAGTGGATATTCTTGAAGGTGCAGTTGCAGGAAGTCGCCAGACATGCCTGGGAGATTTCTGACAGATTCCTGTAATGGATGATCATTTACAGAAATCATGCATGTCGGTTTTTAGAGATTCCACAAATAAAGCTGCTGTTCATTTGGGCAGGACACAAATAAATAGAATCTACTTATTTGCAATAAAAGGTTGTGTTTATGCACATAGCACAGCACTTAACAACTGTTGAAACCATGACTCCCAACAAATTTTGTAGGGAATATAGGGCACTCTACAGTTTGGTTCAGGAATAGGGACAGGGTTAGGATAGGGTTAAGGATGAAAACATAAACTTGGGATAGTGAGTACACATTATCATGATCTACTCTGTTCTGATCCTGCCCTTAAATCCTAAGCCAAGCTCTAGGTTAGAGTATCCTATAATATTGTGCATGAAGGAGGTCAGAGAGTCAGAATGCAGGCCATATCAGTGTTAGGTGGCACAAGTCTGTTGCAAGTAAAAATTCATGGTTATGCCTGATTTAAGGGCAGTATCATAAGATTCTCTAAGGCACAGCTGATAATAAGTGGGAAGGAGTTGAACCCTGCAAATTTCATCAACAAAGTTAAGAAGCTGACACACTCCCAAATATAGGCACACTGATTTGCGGAATGGATGTCAGGCTGTGAGCATATATGCAAACCATCAATCCTTGAATTGTTTAGACAATACTGTTCTTGAATAGTGCTATTTGTTTTGGTAATTTAATTTTGAAAAGAGATTTACTAGATTTACAATAGTTCTTCTGTAGATTGGAAATATCAGAGAAGGAAGGAAGGAAGGAAGGGAGGAAGGAAGGAAGGATGGAAGGAAGGGAGGGAGGAAGGAAGGAAGGAAGGAAAGAAGAAAGGAAGTAAAGGATGGAAAGACAGATGGACAAACAGACACATGCACATGCAGACAGACAGACAAAAAGACAGACAGACAATATTGGATGTCTAATACAAGTCTAGTTAAAACAATTAAATAAAACCTTACAATGCATATGGCATCTGCCAGCATTAAACCTCCCAGGCAGTCGACATCTTTTCCCTCTCATGTTTTTATGCGTGCACCTGTAATTTCCTGTGGGGAGAGGAGAATGATATCTATAAATACATGTTGTTATGGAAGGAATTTCATCTTAGAAGGAATTTCTACTTAAGCATTTCCAGCCTTCTTATGCTATGAAAAAAACTCCTGAAATTTGTCTGAGCCATATCTCAGCTGTTTGTGAACCAAGTGACTTAAAATTTTGTAGACACTTTTCTTTTAGTCTACAGGTGTTTCTTTTGGTAATTTCTTTGTAGGAAACTGTCCATGAGTATTATTTTGATGATTATGTAAATTTCCTTTGCTTGTTTTGGGATTACGGTCACAGTTCAATGTTTTTAAATGATCATATGTTTTTGGTTTGTGCTGTTCGCCATAAAATGTTTACTTCCGGTTCCTGAAGTTGAAACCAGGCACTGACATTATTTGTATCATGAGATGTCGCATTGGGAATATCTACGTCACAGAGTTGATCGTCAGAATGGACATAATCATTGGTATGGAAAGGAAGAGATTCAGTAGAATGAACATGAATTACATTGTATGGACCACTAATGCGTACACTGGTGCTTTCCAATAAGAAGAAGCATGTTCTGGACTTAGCTGTACCAATAGCCAAGTAATGCTTTCTTTCATTCACCCTGAGGGTTAATTTCTCCACTGATTTCATCAAAATTGCTGTGTAAGTCACAAATCCACCATAACTAGTTCTTTTCCTATTGCTATATTAGTAGGCAGCGGTGTTCCTAATTGTCTCCGAAAGTACAGAAAATGGATTTTCCCATTTCCGAATGACCTGTTCCATTTTTTAAATTAACATTCATGCTCATGACATCACTGCTTTTGTGGTGTCTGAGCTAACCTGGCGTCTTGAGGTTAAATTCCTCTAATATGGCAGGTTTTTAAAGAGGCTGGCGCCCATAAAAGTCGCTTGGCATGTTTCATTTTTTTTTCAGTTTAACTGGTATGTTTACATACAATGACATGTTTGAGCATAATTTTTTATTAAAAGAGAAGCAGTGTAAATTGTAATTGCAGTTTGGTCATTTGCTTCACACAATAACCCTGCAATATATATTATATATATATATATATATATACCATACCACTCCTTGGAAATATTCAGAAACATGGGAGTTTGACAATCTCTCTTTCTCTTTTTTCTTTCTTTTCTGAATTTTTGATACATCATGGTCCAATAAACAAAACCAGAATATTAAGTGTTTCAGAATATGTGGCATCTGCAGGTAAATATGGCACATTTCCATTATCACTCTGCATCTGGTGAAGACACACCAATGAGCCCTTTAAAATTAGGATGTTTAATAAGCAATAAATGTGACCACCGGCTGGCAATGGTTACCTGCACACGGAGTATTTTGTTCTCTAGTCTTGTTAATTTCAAGATGTTCTCAATACTACAGTTAAATCAGCATCACTTTGAAAGTGCTAAAAAATTGTTTATGAAACAATAAAACCTGTGATGTAGAGACACTCAAGAGAAACTGGATTAGTGGTTGTATATGACAGGTGGTCCTTTATCACGTTTTCAAGTTTTTGTGTGATTGGGTTCTCCATGCCTATTATGATAAGCACCATCTCTTAAGGTGGATACTTAAAAAGAATATCAAAACTTATCTCAAGGCAAATATATTGGTACAAATGAAGGGTTTCACTACAAAACGCATTATACAACAAATTTGAAAATACTGGAGTTATAGTACTTATAGCCCTCAAATTGAAGTGAAAGATTCGCACTACTAAAGACTAACAAAATTATTTCACTAAACACGAAACATCCAGTTCTGTCCTAAAATGTGCTATACAACATTGCATTTTCGTAACAAAACACGCTATAGCCAGACCCCTCAATTTTGACCAATCAGAGTGCACCAATTTTGCAACTTCCGGACATACCTCCAAGATAGTTCCTAATGTTTTTGTTTACGTCCTACCAATCGTATCAACTCAGTACCCAAAGCCAAGATGTATAGCATGCTTAAAGAGCAAAATCATGAACAGATTTCATTTTCCTTGTTCTACTGAGTATTTAGAAGGGAATTCAATCTTGAATTCGAACATCCAGCTTCAGATGTATGCTCTATCTGCATACAAATTTGCATGCAAGTGCAGAATAATACCCTTATAGATGAAGATAAAAGATTCTGGCTGCAGAATTCATACTCCATCGCTGCCAGGCTTGGCAATTCTATAATTTGATGACTGCTGTTGATGACACATTTACAGTGTGCTTCAATGACATGGAAGACCTGGTCCTACCGAAGACACCAATAGGCAAGACATACTACAGCTATCAGTTCTACTACAATACCTTTGGTGTCATGATTCATCGAGCTGACAGATCACAGCACAGGGATGACATCCATCTTTATACTTAGAAGGAAAGTATGAAAACAGGAAGGACTTGCAAATGATTGCCTCGGCTCTGTTTGCTTTCTTCATAGCCACCGCCACCATCCATGATGAACTGAGAAATCACACTGAACTTTGGCTTTTCTCAAATTCTTGCTTGGGCCAGAACAAAAACCTGAATGTGATATCTTTATAACTGGCTTTACGGGGTCAGCATTTTCCAAGCCTAAAAATTACTTTCACCTATTTCCTGTTATGGGACACAGTTTTCTACCAGCAGATCGTGTCTTTGGCAGGCAGGACTGAATGAGACATCTGTAAGCAAAATACTATGACACTTTCAGAGGACTACCTTCTCATCATAGAAAGCACAGAAAAGTCCACTTATTGATATCAAAAAGGAAACGGTAGCTTGCGTAAAAAAGGCTCGTTCTCTTAAGTTAAACTACGCATGTGTGGTGGATTGGGATTGGCTTCAGGTTGTCCTACACTAGAGACTTTACCATCCACTCCATATTGAAAATAAGGAAGAAATGGGACCATTACCACCCTCCAATCATATCAGCCATCAAAGAAAAAAGACGTTTTGAAATTTCATGGCGTACTACAGCAATATTTTTGGTGGGAACATACTTCAGGCCACCGCACCTGGTGAAGGCAGTAGTGACAGTGACAGAGATTTGTCCTAGTTTTTTTTTTTTAATTTTTTTTTCCGTTCATAAAATACATTACAAAACATGATTCTCCATACTATATTGCAGAACATACACAGTTAGACCTCTCTTCATCCCAGCACTACAGTAGTTGAAGTCCCCTTGTTGCTTTTCTTGATGACCATTTACTTGCTCTCATGACATTTTCACACGTTTTTTGAGTTTAGTCACTTCAAAGCACATTGCTGCTTGAGATATGAAAATGCCAATAGCACCTGGCATAAAAATATGCAATTTTAAATAGTTTCTTTAAAATCAGAAAACTGGCCATGGAGAGGGGGCAAGGGGTTGGATTTCAAAGGCTTAGATAGGTGCAAATACATGTGTAGACTCAGAATAGGTGAGGTTTAGCCACTCAAGTATCAAATCTGTGGTTGTTGCTAGGTGACTAAGGTTACCTTGTTTCCTGAGTGAAAAGGCCTAAATATTAGGTAGCCTGCTTCACTGCCCAAATTCTCAAAATCTAACTGGTTTAGAGGCATTTTTCTTTGTGTCAAAATTTGGAGGAAGAGCTAAACAAAGGTGTTTGGAAAGTATTTTGGCTTGGACTTCTAGATAAGTTAATGAGAGGTGTAAAACCTTATATATATAGCCAACAGTGAAAAAAACATTGGCATCATCATACCTTGAAAACAATGATTGAACTGTTGCTGTTTTCCATTGTGCTTTACACATTTAAAATTGCTTATCTCTATAAATCTGTTAGGGCTTTCTGACCACAGTTGGTTTCAGTTAGTAACATAATGAGCTGTGGTTGTTTCCAGGTTAATTTACAGAGATGAGATGAGAATTTCTCATGAGTAAACTCTGAGCAAGTTGTCACAAGTTTTGCTACCTCTTATTTCAGCCATTGTTTAGAAATGATGCAACTTTTGAGATAATTTTTTTTTGACCTGAGCTAAAGTACTATGGTTGTAAATGGTTAAAGACAATGTCTTTTGAATCAAACGTTCAAATCATGTGATCGTCAGGGTAATATCTTTCATGATTTTGGGTTTTAATTATTGTAGGAATTTTATGAAAAATTGTTTTGTTACATATATATGGCGTTTTGTAAAAAAAAAGTGAAAATTAAAATTGGGTTTCATGTTTTTAAAATGCATCCTGATTTGCTTTCTTCTGTCAGTACAGTGTCTGCTCTGTGTACTGTTTAGAAATCTGAACTGTAAATTACTGGAGGTAGAATCATGTGCTCTTTCAGTTTTTCTTATTTTTCTCAATTAACAAATTTGTGTATTAAAGCTGTCCTTTGTTTATCTGATGATAAGACAAACTACAATATCTGTGCAACCAGGTCTCTTCTATACCTATTCAATTACTTATTGCAATCCCCACAGGCCACCCTAATAAGACTACACGCGTGCTAATCGCTTTTACGCAAGTCAAATCTCGTGCCCATTCCTTGACCGGCTGTGATTGCATCCCCCGTTTTCCTCGCTCGCTTTCTCTCGGTGATGTCATAAGTCCACAGCTACGCCTGGCTTGCTTTGTTTACCTTTGGTTCAGAGTGGAAGACACTGAGATTTGTATATCATTCGTTGTGTGTGTGTTGTTTTGATCTGTATATTTTCTTGAGATAAGTCTAGTCTACTCCGCTATGTATAGACTTATATGATTACATGATTACTTTGTTGAATCCATGCCCCTCTCCTCCCACCCACCCCTCTTTTTCCTCTCATGATCCCAATTTCTGTTTCAAGCATGAAAATGAATGGTGCTATTTTCACATACCATGTCAACACCTACGTGCAATTTCAGTCAGCTGCTACAAACAGTGATGGGTCCCGCCGGTGGCTCGGGGGAGGAGAGAGGAGGGGGCAGTGGGGGATGATGGGCCAGCCAAGCAATTCCCCTTCTTTGATTTCTTGTCATAGAGAGAGAGAGAGAGAGAGAGAGAAACTCAGATAGAAAGAAATGGATGGGAATCGAGTGAAAGAAAGCATGCGTCCACAGAAGTGCTTTACTGCAGCAATATTTTATCTTAATTCTAAAACTTCACACATTAATCAGCTGTGATTTATAGAAAATAATTTCAGTCATTACGTGTATGGATGGGAAACAGGGAATAATTTTGCATTCCAGGACTCTCCGAGTGCTAGAAGTGCCTAGATCTCAAGATGAATTTGAAATCATTTATGAGGGAGGAGGGGGTAGATTAAGCTTCCAAAACCTTAAATCTATGAAGTGGATAATACAGTCAAACACGAAGTCGTCGATTACAAGTAAGTCAAAATCACAGTCCCCACGCCCTCCCCTTTCCAAACAAATTTTTCAGACCTGGATTTTAGCTCAATACTGGTCTTTCAAAATTCGGCAAACTCGAATGAGTCGAATCCAAACGTTCTCTATATAGCAACAGACAAACTTACGCAATTATTACAATGTTTTCTGTATAAGCTGTCTTACTATCAAAGGCCTCCAATTTATATTCTGAAATTTGTATCATCACACTGACGAAGTGAAGCTACCATATTATACATTTTATCCTATAAGATAAAGAGATCTGGATCTATACCTGGCTGACAAGTGACAGTTCAATAATGCCACGCCGTAGGCAAGACTTCTCCCCTTTCTCCATCCATCCCCATCACCTCAAAACTCTCTCCCCAAACTTTTGTTTAGTCTAGAAGTAGACGTTTTGTAGAAGATCAGCTTTATCGGTACTTTGAAAAGTATAGTATCTATCTTTTCCTTTGATCAGCACTGAACTTGACAAATTTTAATGCTAGACGCTAACAATGGGATTTTATGGCACATCTTCTACTACGAGACATGTCTAGCCACTTTCCATTAGACAGATTGAATGTTAGTCTTATTTTTTAAACACTCATCCTCGCTCACTTGATACGCCATATTTTTCTCAGAGACAACGTTGATCTCTCTCCACTCATCTCTCTCAATCACATGATTCTTAGCACCAACAAGAAGTCTTGATCACTGAAAAATGCCGTTCAGACAACACCACCATTTGTAAACACAGTACGGGTGCGAAAGGAAAGCAACGGCGAGGCAGGCAATGCGACGCCTACCCCTTGGTCTTTAACAGGGGCTATTACGCAGTGAGATGTAACGTTACTGTTGTTACTGATATGAAATTGAGGGAGATAAAATGAGCTTTTCAGTAATGCTAAACTTATGCAGATAGGCCAAGCTGTCATTGAGTAATTGGTGTGTAAAGTCGGGTAACTTGGTCCGCGTGTCAAGTTCGCCGGTCTAGCGTATGCGCTAGGTACTCCCTCTATACATAGACTAATCATATCGACAGGGATTCCACTGATATATATTTTTCTTGTTTGTTTGTAGTTCAAACAATAAACAACAGTTCTGGGTCGAAATCGCCATCTTCTTCGGACAAAAACTGTATCGCCGCCACCTTGCGCCTGCAAGGCTGTGACTAGCCTGTGACCCCCTGACGTCACACCTAAGGGCAGGCACTATCATATCTCAGAGGCTGAGCTCAATGACGCTACTATCCCGGTCATTTAAGCGGGGTTGACCTTTAAGGTGTTTTGTAGCGAAACCCTTCAAAAACAAATGTGCATACGGTATTAAAATAATAGACATCTGAAGATATTTTTTTGCCATTCAAATTACAGCACATTGAAGGCCAATTACAGGTGCTTTTATTGGCCTTCAGTGTAATGATCCTTATTTGTCCCTCATGTTTATGAAAGAAAACAAAACAGCTCTTTGTATTAGACATAGTAGCGTAATAAACCTGCTGCTGAGACATGTCAGTATTTCTCACCACAGTCTGTAAGCTTCTGTGTCATCAGCGTCGATAAGAAACCCTTGAACTCTAAGCCTATGTGTGATCAGTGTGGATTAAAAACCCTCAAACGGTGGAAGAAAACCTGACTCTAGTCCTTTCCCCGTCCCTGTTTTATCTGGAACCTAATCACGGACAGTCACAAAGCAATTGCACTGTCGGCTCATTAGGCCTAGGAATAAAATGGTCATCCTTCCCCACCTACTTGGAGAGTAATGAAAAACATATAAAACATTGTATAGAGTACCCGCCCCCACTCTCCGCCCCTTTTGCCACCAAGTGTGGACTGTGAGTACTACTGATCCTGCGGCATTGGTTAGTCTGGGTGAGTTCAGGCAAGAGAAAAAGATCACATCTTCAGAATATAGAACTCTTGTGGGTGCTAAACAGGCACTTGCTTTAAGTAACTGTCCTTTCAAAGTCCCGTTGGCTCACAGAGTACAATCAGCTGTTTGGCCTGCTGTTAGTTCACTTTACTGGAGTTAATTCCTAGTCATGGAAGTTTTTTTGGTTTTTTTTTAACTTTCTTTTCTTTGCTTCTAAAGCTAGATTAATGTTATTTGTGTGGTGGGTTTTTTTTTGTCACCGTCAGTGCTTTTTTTTTTTCATTCTGGATGACTGTCCAGGTTTTTTTTTTTTTGTTCACATATCAAAACACCGAATAACAACGATCAGCTTGCCCACAACATTACTCAGTTAGCTTACATGAAACACAATATGTTGTAGGGGCCTTCAGGGGGGAGCGGGTCCTGAAATCGAATTTTCATTTCAAAATATCGATTTTTGAGTTTTTGCGATTTTCAAGTACCTCAATCATTTGACCTTACGAATACACGAAGCTTATTGACATTTTGCATGTTTTACCCGTCATAATGGATGTTTTAGGCAGGGAGGTCATGGTAAATTGACAGGAAAATAGCTTCAGATGGCTCAAAAAAAGCTAATTTGATCTGCTGCCACAATCATCTAATCGCCCATAATCAACAAGGTGCTAGTGTCGATACCTTCGTTTACATCTCAACTATACGAATGTGCCCTGCAAATAAACCGGGATGTTTTGAGGTATTTCCTCATCAATTATTCAAATTTTTTAGTACTGAAATTTTCAAATGCAATTATCTCAAAACTCTACTTTTGCACCATTTTTTTGCATCTCCTTTTTTATTTTTGGACCGATTGGCATGATATTTTATAACACTCTTGTACTATTGCCCATAGGGCCTAGGATCGGATTTTTGATATCTGCTGTAGTTTTTGACTTAGAGCCAATTTTTGCAAGAAAATTTGTGAAAAATGGTATTTTTGTCACACACCATTTTTTTAAATTTTTTGTAACAAAACAGGGGTTTTTCAAAAATCTGTTAATCCTACCGTCTATAGACATGGACTTGAACTAATACACAGCAAAGTTTCATACAAATTGAATGAAAACTGGCCTCCTGAGTCCAAATATCGTCATGAAAATCGCCTATCTCAAAGCGTTTAGAAAATCACTCTCAGGACCCGCCCCTCCCCTTAATGTACTAAAACCTACATTTACTTCAGCTATCTATGAGTAGTATGAGTGGGCACAAGTATGTGAGAAGACATTCAGCAGGATGTGTGTTAGTCCCTACCAGTCTCTCCCAGTAACCTTTTTATATCTCCTTGGAGAATATTTTTCCCCGCACTCTGGCATGAAGTGGACTGGCTGGTGTGATTACAACGGCAATATCCCCACCAGCTTCCCCATCAATCTTTTTATATCGGTTGTGGACAGCATTTTTTTCACCAGGCTCTAGCTTGTCAGTGCACAAAACGGATTGCCCAGTGTCCACTAAGCTAGTCATGATTACAGCCCCAATAATGAACAAGCAATGTGAGATTGATAGGTCTAAGTCTAATATTGTGTAACAGCTAAGTATTATGTCTGTGGAAGGCACGAGTCATGGTCTTCTTCCCACCCTCTCCACCCCACAGCACAATTGCCATTCTGTAAGCTCCTCTCTTTGATGAGGGCCTAAACAATGATTTTTGGGCTATGGCTACCTGAGCCAGGCAACGGAAGGGCACACTTGGGTCACTTGTCACAGTGTAAAAATGGCTCCTTGCTTGTGTCATCGTTCTGCGATCAGATGGAGTTGCTGATCGAAGATCAGTTTCAATGAGAAAATAGTTGTTGACCAGGAGAAGCGTAAATAGAACAGAAGGGGCTGCTCATCTGAGGGACTGCAGAAGACAGATTTTACTGTATTCCAGAGAATATTCAGGTGCGAGCACAAACCTCTCAAGTTAATGGTATGTTTACAATTGGTTCTCAGATTTTCTCAGAGGAGAATGATCCACTGGGCTTATACCGTCTTTTGCTGTCAATTTATCAGATTTATCAAAAAGTATTGATTCATTTCTTACCGTGCTGCCAACAGGTTTGGGTGCCTGGCACGCAGTCCCTTGAGCAGAGTGGCCCCTGACCGCCATTTGTAAGAACTGAGCATTCTGGTGAAAAAAACAAAATAAAAGTTACACTGGCGCAAAGTTTAAACACCATTCACTCGAAAAGAATTTAAAAAATGACATAATAAATAATATATTACTTTCTACATATGTACACTACTGGAAGGAATATAACTGTCCTGAACCAAAAGTCAATCAGCATAATTAGTTTGTTTTTTATGAGGTGGCCTTTGGCGTGGGACTGGAGCAACCATGAACATGTCCGGAGTGCAATACAATGTTTTCAGCCACTAGCAACACATGTTAAAAGTAAAACTTACCAAATTTAAAATCTAAACTCATGGTCTGTAAAGATGCCTAATCCTGGAGGTGCTAATGAGGGAATTTTCCCTCTAGAATGAGGGGATTTCTGGACCTATGCAAGAATATCCATGAACACTTCATACATAACAGTAGACAAATGAATATATATATAATCAATGCATCTTCCACTTCTTATTAATTAAACAACAGTTTATGCCCACAGGATAGGTGAATGAGAAATTAAATGTCTTTCTTTTTCTGGACTGAAGGTTATAAATCAGTGCCGAAGAAAATTACAACCGTAGATCTAGGCCTGCTCTTGATTCACTACACCATCACCATCTCAATCTGAGCTTTTGCTACTAAACTCTGTGCTGTAAACTGAATAGTATTTAATGCTGGCTCTGTGTACTGTAACAAACAGTTCGTCTATCTCTAGGGATAGGATCATTCTTGTATAAGTATACATATGTTCATTTTGTCAGAAATGAGCCATCAAATTGGTCCAGTTCCTAGATTATTAGTTCATTCCACGGGTCTTGGGAACAGAAACTCAGTTCCAACATAGCATTGGGTGGTCGAATATCGTGACTCTAACGATTCGCGGGAAATATTTTCAAAAATATGAAATCAAGAGCAAAATGCTCAACTCAGCTTAAAATAGTCTAGTAGCAAGTAGCATCTAAATCCAATCAGAAACAACAGTCTATATCTTGTTTTGAATCTTCCATTCTAAACAGCTGAAGCTGCCAGATTTAAAAGTTTCTCCCTTGAAAGTTTGTGTTATCTCCTGCCGGGCTCTTGAGATTCGAAGTCTTTTAAGGCCAATGCTATTGAGTTTTTTTTTACATCTCTAGATTTAGATCTAGAGTTTAGACTAGATTACAATGGGTTAAAAGCTCAGCATTTTTAACAAAATTCTTCAATATCAATCAAGTGAGATGAATTAGTGATTCAACTGTCCTCCAGAACAAAAAAGTGATGCTGGACCAAAGTTTAGACTGAAAGGCTGAACAAATTGCAACAATTACCACTCTCCATGTCGGCATCTTTTGTTTGCTCCTGTTTGGTAGGCCTGGGCAGAATCCGGATAAAAGAACCGGTTAACCGGATACAGGTCAAAGAACTGCTGAACCGGATTGGGACTCTAAGAATCAGTTCACTAAAATGGTTCTTTCCGCTACCGGGTTTCAGACTCTGATTCTTACCCGTATCTGGAAAGTGGGTTTTAAAAAAAAAATCAGTGAATCAAAGATCCTATTTAAATGAATCGCTATTGTCTCGCCAAGGGGAGACAACACGCTATGCTTGCACAGGCTAGTCTAGGTTGGTTGTGACATATATGTGTAGCCTAGCGATCGAGAGAGGAGGGGTGGGCAGGGGTGTAGTGATCCAAAGGGAAGCAACTTAGTGTGCTTTCTATAGTGTGCCATCACGCAACTTTTTTTCCACAGGAGGTGAGCTGGTTTTTGCAAGGAGAAGTTGTTTGAAGTAAGGAGGAAAGTATCGATATGGTGCTGTTCATCACCAAAAGATCATACCAAGACAACCACCATTGTGTATCCTCCCAAGTCCATAGATGATGTGGGGGCGGGAAGGGCACATCCTTGTAAAGTTGTGAAATTTTAGATATTCACGAAAACCTGAAATAATGGGCCTGGTTCGTAGCCTACATTTTAAATGTATAATTTTTTTTTTTTTTTTTAGTTTTATGATCTGCTCAATGAAAATAAAATTCTTTTAATAAAAAAATGAAACAAACCAAAACATTAACAAAAACAATCATAGTCGACATCATCGACAGGCTTACATCTAGTCCTTCTTGCGTCAGTCACAGATGCGGCGGTATTGCCATCCTGATCATTTGCATTTCCCCCTATAAAGATATTATTCTTTCCCCTTACATTTCCCTACGTGTGATGTTAAAGTTAAAACTAATTAAGCAGAATAAAATCGTAGAATGTTATGGCTAAAACTAAAACCAGGCATTTTATAACTTTACCCTATATTGCACAATTTTTACTCAACAATATTTAAAAAGTGATTTTCTCCTATGTAGGAGGAAATGGTTTCACGTAGAGCTATATTATCCTAATATAAGGGAAAGTCCCTATGAGTGGCAACACACTGATACAGAGAGATGGGCAGGACAAGGTTGTTGTGGACAGTATAGTCATGCTCTCTTCGTCTCGTCGCATGACACAGGCACGTTGTGTAAACCAGTGTACCATTTTGTTTATCTCCCCCTTATTCGAAATCACACGACCTAGTAGCAGTTATTTGGTCTATATCTATATCGGTTATATATAAGGGTATTCCTATTGCAATTTCCTGAGTTCAAAACTGCATTATCATCATAGCAGCAAACAGACGGACGGTAACTTTCCAAGATTTCATAAAATGGGAGCCAAAAGTTAATTAAGAATGTTTTAAAAGGGTATTTTCACATTTCATTTATTAATTTTCACCCTATCTGAAATTGGATGGTGCAGTATGTTATTGATTATAGGTCTATATCGGCTGTAGATCTAGTAAGATTGACAAGAGTATGCCCATTTCAACTTCATGAAGTCAAAATAACCTAGACCTATCACCAGAACAGCTAACAAATCAATAGTCACTTCCTTAAATTCAGAAAATGGGAACCGGAGGTTAGCTAGGAATGTATTAATAGGGTATTTTTACACCCCAAGGCGGAGCTTTCCCAAGAACTGGATAACAATGCGAGTTAAGGGGAGATAATGAACCTCTCAAAATTCGATTCAAAGAATCGGTTAACCGGATTTTAGCAAACGAGTGCACTCGTTTTTAATCCGGTTAATCCAGAACCGATTCTTTGCCCAGGCCTACTGCTTGGCATCATCTGCCGATCTGCCCAAACAGACTAAACTCTACAATATTGACTAGTCTAGATTTTTGGTGAAACTGGCTAGCATCAGTGTTCTCTGGGTGAGAAAAAAGACAGAGTCTAACTATCATTATAAATTTGTCACATTCGGCCGATACATCTCAGCCAATGCAGGCGAACACCTTGGAACTTTCAAACAATCTAGAGTGATTTCTCTTTAGTAACAAAGACTAATTTCCGGCGTGACTTTGTACTTTTGAAAAGTGCAGAAAGCAAACTTTGCTAATCATACTGGACATACTTAGTTGACTGTGTCAGTTTGCTATTTAGTGGGCCATTTAGGGGAATCTTTGGTATAATGCGGGCATTTAGGAGTACTGTCGGTCTGCGGGAAAGCACCGCAAATGCGGGAGGGTACTCATCTCTGCCGGGAGTCATATCACAAGTAAAAATGACATCTATCAAAATGACATCTATCTATCTATTAAATCCCAGTTCCTATAGCTATCTCCCATACATCAACACTAATCTATTGGCCGTATGCATAATCCTTACCTTAGTTAACGCAATGCGGTAACCACGGGAAACTCCCAAAACATTAGTGGTGTTCACTGTAGTTAACGCAATACGTTAATTAACGTATGGATTATGCATACGGCCATAACTCTGAGAGTGGCATTGACTATTTTTAATGTGGTATCAAATTTCGTTGTTGGTGAAGTTCGAATATAATTCTCATTGTCAATGTCAGTCAAATAAAAGATTTTCAATTATTTAGGAAACAATACGGTACTTAGCGTATCTTTTTTTTTTGGACAATTATTTGGCAGTCATTCTGGTGAATATTTTTGCATAAATTCTGTAGCCGAGAAGCATTCTGACAGAAATTCTGGAGCCAGTTATGTCAGCTTGTGTTATCAAAACGGCAATGGCACATAGAATTCATCCCAAATGTTTAAATCTAACTCATTTAATTTTCTGTGACAACCGGTGTAATTCCCATACTAGTTACATGGAAACTCATTGGTATATCATGGAAAGAATGATTGCATGATTAAATTACAGTTTGAGGAGTCTTATATTATGCAGTTTTCTTCACAACAGACATATCTGAAGAATGTACACAAAAATATTCTTCTGTATACAAGGAGAAATTCAATTGTTGAAGCTGATACAGGACATTAAACTAACACTGATCCCTAGACAACTCTTTGAGTAGTCTACCAACTAAAAAGACAGCAAGAAGCCTATGCTATATGTGGCCTCTTGGTGTGGGTATTGTAACTTGTGTATCGAGTATTTTGTTTTTATCTTTGTTAATTTCAAGACATTGCCGACGGTATATTATAACTGGCATGTCCCTGAAAGGGCTAAACAATTATTTATAAAATCGCAAAGAATATTCATGAGTAAGCTCGAACCTCTGCGGTTGACAGCGTTCACAGCTGCTAGTCAGATTTACAAAGCCAAATATCCGAAATTGTCCAGGAGGCCTTTTCGTCCAGAGTGTGGTTCGAGAGTAACCGGGTAACCGATATTTTATTTAAAGAAAATATCCCGTAAAGTTGTCCTTAACGATCAGTGTTCAGCAGTCCAGTTTGGAGGAGGACAGTGTAATATGTCTACGTGTCAACGTATTGCATCTTTATCGCACTGTGCTTTTTAAGAAATCAGCTTAGCTACTTCTCTACTAATTTCTATCCAAATTTGAAAAAAAAAAATACAAGAACTTATCGTGTTTAGTCGGACTTCCCTTGCAGCATGGCGCATTCGATGATTAGGATCTCCTTCCATTTAGCTTAATAAGGTCCGCCCACATCTGACAATACAGCTCTAGATCAGTTGATTTTCTGGTAACTAAGACTTTGTAGGGCCAATACACGGTATAGGTATGGGGTATTCTGAAGATCGCTATAACTGTATCTGTTTAAATATTGATTTAATTACTACTTCTATAAGTGGTGGGCACAGTCATTGGACTGCATAACATTTACCGTCTTAGTCCCCCCTCTCCCCTTCCCCTTTCAGAGCAAAAAATGTAGCTATTCCTATTTTATGCTATTGTGCTAAGAGAATACGAGAAAAGTATGTAGACAGTGAGCCATGATATTATGCATTTTCTGGTGCCTTAAGCAGATTTTGGAGGTGGTAGGTTGTGTGCGTGCGTGCGTGCGTGCGTGCGTGCGTGCGTGCGTGCGTGCGTGCGTGTGTGTGTGTGTGTGTGTGTGTGTGTGTGTGTGTGTGTGTGTGTGTGCGTGCGCGTGTGTGCNGTTGGAGTCTTCTTAAATGTCACTAGGTCATTGACAGTGTTTGCCATTCTGTTATTATTCACAACATCGTTATCATAGGCCAACTATTCTGCCGCTCCTGTGCTGCTGGTTCTGTCAGGGGTGGAGCTGGATAAAAGTTTTGTACCTGTATTTTTGGCTTTTTATTTGTGTATGCGTTTTGTGATATAGATGTCAATGTATAGTAATGATCTTTTTTTTAAAAATTTGTTGTAGTTGGTTTGTGTGTGTGTGTGTGTGTGTGTGTGTGTGTGTGTGTATATTATGATAGACTATTGGTGTTTTTGTCATTGTAATGTTGTTTTTTTTTTTGGCCCATGGCCTAATAAAATATTCCTTCCTTCCTTCCTGTCTGTAGAAAGCATACAGGACTAGTACAGAAAGCGTTTTATCTGTGTGCTTTCCTTAAACATTTAAAAAAGTGAAAAAATCCACCAGATAGCGAAAGAAAAAAACACTACAATGCTGAGCGCTAAATACTTACGAACTGGAGGAGGCAGCTGAACAGGAGCTGGTGGTGCTGGCGGAGCTGGATCTGAGGAAAGAAATTTCACCCATTTATGAGATCACAAAACAGACTGATTAAATGCAATCAAACTTGAAAATTTACTCTTTGTCTGACATTATTAGCTGCAGTAAAAAAAGATGTCACCATCAAGTGCAAGATTAAATCTAAGAAAAACATGGGAGCTTGCGCATTCACAATGGGATCTCTTACCATTGTAAGAAATTACATTAGTGCATCAGTCTTGAATGTGCCCTTATATACTATTTAGAGATCCAATCGTCAATGCTCAAATTCTCAAGTACAAAAACAAATAATATCTCCTTTACTTTTCGTGGTGTGATACAAAAGTCCGCCGATTGTGCCTGAAAAAGTTCGAATCCTAGATGTAACAATTCTCCCTCACCATCGAAGCAGTCCAATCGGGAGTCAGCACGATAATTTAAGCGCCATTGTGGTGCTACGAGGCACCTTTGGTAGACTTCACGCACAAGCTTGTCAAGCACCGTCTGCAATTCAGTCTTTATTTCCTCTCTGGCCTCAAATCTCATTCATGAGCTGAATTTCCATCACTGATATGAAGGTTTGGAGCTTTGTATGGAGCGTGTGCGGGTTAGACGGTTAGTGCTGACTTTCACTTCAGGGTCACGAGACAGTTGTCTTCATGAGAGTCGCGCACAAATTCATGCAGGTCAGCTGGGTTGAACTCTGAGAGCAGTTGCATGTATTTTTCGATTATGTTGTTTTTTTTTTCTCCCTTTCAGGAGTCAAATCAATGAACACTGCAGTGGTCTGTCCTAATGCATTTGTTGCTTCCTTGACCATTTATTTATTTTTTTTTTATTTGCTTAAAGGAACAGTCTAGATTAAATTACAGCAGCACTATCTCGAATCAGAGGTTTTTGGAAATGTTAACCATGCAGAGCAGTGTATCCCTGTTTTCTTTATCGGGGGAGGTTCAAACAGTATGACAGGGCTCAGAGGTTTAATCGTGGATATGCCCTCAAACGCATTCATCTTTAAAAGTTTGACAGTCATGGGTAACGAAAATTCGGAGAAGAATGACATCAGTTTTAACCCTTGTAATGCGGTGATAGAATATATTTTACCGTCCGCTTGAATGCTGAAATAAAATTACACATCTCCTTACAGAACACTGAGCATGACAATAAACTTTTGCACCCCAGTGTCACCTGAGCGGCCGGCAGACAACATGTCCCTGGCCATTATCCGTAACAAATAAATTTTAATGGCCACACAGCCAGCGGGCAGCTGGGCCCTTGGAGCCTCGCACTACGAAAGTTAACTTTCTAGTGCTATAGAGCGAAATTATTTAAACATTCTGAGGCTGCAAAGGGGAAACGACTAGCAAAGGGTCACAGCACTGACTACATACTGCACTATAATTACGCGCCAGCACACTCTGCTCTCAGAATTCTGCAGTTTATTGGCCTCAAACGAGATGGCCATTTTCCTACTCTCCTTATTTGCCGGACTCGGTGTGGCTTTTTCCAGATCCCAAGGGTAAAAAAGTCAGCTACAGAAAAGGGGGGACTGAAATTACAGAAGACAAATCGCAGATGGTGCATTAGAGGTTGACACATAAAGAATTCCAGAGGTGCTTTTAAGGTTACAGACTTCTAATTGGATGAAAATAGCATGTTGTCATATCCGTTAGTAAGAGAGTATAAACTCTGTCCTTTGGAGGATTGTGGAGAATGGGCCCTAGATTTATGAACCCACCTGCGAATTCTTTTGTATTCTTTCCTGATTTTGTAAACTAAGCCTGAAGTTTGAGTGATTCACTTCGGTTCCGGTATGGATCTATGCAGAGCACTTGTCGTTAAGGAAACTAGTTAGTTTGTTTACACCTTTCGATGTATGGGTCCGTAGCTCGAAAACGAAATGAAAGACCTATATCTTAAACATCATTTTTAATAAGCCCATTGAATACTGCAAACTATTAAAGAAGACTTAGAGATTGTGGAATTTATTTCTTGCAAGTGACAGTAGAGAAAAGACTTTATTGGCTCAAAGAGGAAAATTGGATTAGGCTTCTGTAACCTTATAGGCTTCATAGCGGAAATCATTGCGCTGACTTCCAGTTACTACTGGATTACTTCAATAATAATAATGGTGGTAATAGTAATGGTGTGGTTTGTAAGTCTCGTATCCAGGCTAATGCCCGCTCATGCGACTTCACACCATCAGTGCCCCAGCAGGCCTGTTCATTCTGTGACTTTCTCCATCCCCTTGGGGAGCATATAGTGCCGCGGCCCTTTACAGGCGCTGATCACTGGCATTCTGGACATATCTTCCAATGTCTATGGCCAGGTACCCTTTTTACAGAGGGGTGGACTGAGGAAATGTGAAATAAATGCTTTCCAAAGGTATTTTAAACCTAGCCGTGGTCAGAAATGATACCTCCCGTAATCTCGGTCAGAAGCCACGCTATTTCACTTTACTTTAAAGGTTATGAAGGAATGTAAATTTAGAATAAGTCTGTCAGATGTTATAGGTACAGTCTGGGAACTTCTGGATCACATTTGGTACAAAGGAAGTCAGTGGGTTTCTATAGACAATTGAAAACGGCATTGCCAGATTTTTACTTCTAATTCAATTCCCCACGCCCCAAAAATGTAACATATTATTGTACTTGTGATTTTGCATCACAAACTTTCGCACGGTAAAGTTCTTTAAAGGGATCGGTACACTTTACTGGAAGCATCATACACGGCTACCCTATACAGACAGCTAAGCCATTTTCTTACCGTGTTGCCAACAGTACTGGCCCCTTGTGGCCCTCCTCTTGCATTGTTGGCCACTTCTGGTGATTGATACGCATTCTGGTGAAAAAAAAATGAACATCAGATTACGATCAGAATAGTTCTATTTTTCAAATGAGAAGCAAGATGGGATGAACGTTCTTTAATTATTGTTATTATTGTTTAATACCTGTTTTTATTGAACAATTTGGCCAAAAAACATGGGCATTGATAAAGATCTTTCTGCTGAGCTCCATAATAGAGCGTTGCATATGCATAGGACACGCTTTTCCTTTCGCTGAAAAATTCAGAGATGTGTCAACCTCTCGCTTTGCTCATTAAATTTGCTGGACTTCTGGAGTTCGACCCCTGCCTCTAACCATGAGACAGGTCATCGGGACAGTCTCATGATATTGCCCTTAAATCATGTGGGGGGGGNGGGGGGGGGGGGGGGGAGAGGGAAAGGGCGTGGAAAAGAGAGGGAGTGAATGCTCTTTTATAATTACTATACTCAACCTGTTATTATGGTAGAATTTGGCCCAAAACACGGCTGTGATGTAACCAACGGAAAGAAAGTGATAAAGATCTTTCTGCTGAGTTCTGTTATATAACACTGCATCTGAACATGGCATTCTTTCCCTTCAGTTGCAACTTCTCAACTTGTTCACGAAATTGATCAGAATTCTGGGTGTCGAGCTTTGCCTCTAAGCATGAGCACAGTCCATCGGGACAGTCTCATGATATTGCCCTTAAATCATACATAAATCGAAACCTCAACTTAAAGCATACTTAGGCTGGCACCGGCTACATCAGACTGTTGATTTTCTTCTTGTGCAGTAAAATACAACACTCCCATCTAACCCTCTCAGTTACTATGCATTTGACTTCATCATCGTGTCACCAACGATATTTCAAGCAGTGGTAACTTCCACTTTCCATTATCACAGAGACTTGATTGGCTAACATGGTCATGTACACTGAGGCAACTTTTACTTTCTAAATGCGAGATTTGAAAAAGCTATCATACTACTATATTTCGCTATCGGAAGTGAGCCTCACTGGAGTTGATTATGAAAACTATGAGAACGGTCTGTTACCGCAAAGCATTGATGAGTAATGACCATGTTGTTGTATTGTAAAATGGCCATTTTCCATAACAGTCAATAAAAAAAAAATATCTGACAATGTGTCGCAGAAAGATGTATCCCTGAATGACATAGATTGAAAAAAAATACCATAAAAACACTGCATAAGTGTATTATGTCATTTCCTGGGTAAACGGAACAGTTAAATAGCTATGCCATTCACGAATCTACATTAATGTGAAATATGTTTCGGAAGACTAAGTATAGCAAATGGAAAAGCACTACAATGTTGAGCGCTAAATACTTACGTCCTTGAGGAGGCATAAAATTAGCCAATGCAGGCTGCTGAGCGGCTGCTGAGGAAAGAAATTTGATCCATTTACGATATAACAAAACAGACTGACCAAGCACAATCAAACTAGACATGTTCATCCTAGTACCTATTTCTTTTTCATATCTTGTAAGGATTATGGGATTTTGGGATGGGGATTTTGCATTATACTGTTATATGTTACAGCATGATGAAGAAAGGACTTGTTCTTTGATGAGTATGTGCTTCCAGTGGTTGAGTTCAACATAGACTCCGTAACAGTGGAAGAGAGAAATGTTTCTAAAAAAGAAAAGATGTAATGGAGGAAAAGAGATCAAAAGATTTGGGTGGGGAGGGGGGAAGGGAAGGGGAGTGGAAAAGAGAGGGAGTGAATGCTCTTTTATAATCATTATTTTTAACCTGTTATTATTATAGAATTCGGCCAAAAACATGGCTGTGATGTAACCAACGGAAAGTGATAAAGATCTTTCAGCTCAGCTCTGAATTTAGCATTGCATCTGTACACAGTACTCATTCCCTTTTGCGTAAACTCAAGGAAGTTGCAACTTTTCAACTTGTGCACGAAATTTATCAGATAGAATTCTGGGTGTCGAGTTTTGCCTCTAACCATGAGCACAGTCCATCGGGACAGTCTCATGATATTGCCCTTAAATCATACATAAATCGAAACCTCAACTTAAAGCATACTTAGGCTGGCACCGGCTACATACGACTGTTGATTTTCTTCTTGTTCAGTTTGACAGGACACTCCCACTTAACAAATCACTCTGTTTTTATGGATTCGAGGTCATCAGGGTGTTACAAACGGCAATTCAAGCAGTTGTAACTTCCACTTTCCATTGTCAGAGGGACTTGATTGGCTAATATCTGTTTAAATATTGATTTACTTACAATCTCTCTAAGTGATGGGCACATTCATTGGACTGTATTACATTTACAGCCTGAGTTACCTCCCTCTCCCCACCTCCCCCTTCCGGAGGAAAAAAAATGTAGCTATTCCGGTCTGTAAAAAGAGTACGCCAAAATGACTAGTACAAAAAGCGTTGTATGTGTGTGCATTCCTTAAACATTTAAAAAAGTGGAAAAAATCCAGCAAATAGCGAAAGAAAAAAAACCACTATAAAGCTGAGCGCAAAATACTTACGAACTCGAGGCGGCAAATGAAACAATATTGCCGCAGGTGCTGCTGGCTGCGGAGCTGGATCTGGAAAGAAATTTCATCCAATTATGACATCATTTCCATTATTTCTCTATTTCCATTATCACAGGGACTTGATTGGCTAATATGTCATGGACTCTGAGGCAACTTTTACTTTCTAAATGCGAGATTTGAAAAAGCTATCATACTACTATATTTCGATATCGGAAGTGAGCCTCACTGGAGTTGACTATGAAAACTATGAGAAGGATTTATTACCACAAAGCATCGAGGAGTAAAGACTATGTTATTGTATTGTAAAATGACCATTTTCTATGACAGCGAATTAAAAAAAATATTTGACTATATGTCTTAGAAAGAAGTGCACCTGAATTAAACATATTGAAAAAAAAATAACACAAAAAATCTGCATCAGTTTATTAAGTCATTTCCAAGGTAAATGGAACAGTTTGATAGCCATGCCATTCACGAATCTACAATAGTGTAGAAGTGAGCGTTTCGAGTTTGAAATATGCTATCGAAAGACCAAGTATAGCAAGAGAAAAACATTACTTAAGTTTAAGCGTAAATGTTCAGTTTTGTGTAGTTTCCTGACGGAGCTATATTATTTAATTTCAATGTTGACGATGACGAAAATGATTCTGCTGTTGATGATGACGATGATGATAATTACATTTGCATATCCGTACATTGGCAGCAGGGGTAGGGGTGGTAAGCAAGAAAGCATAACAGGGAAGTTTACTGGTCATATCCTCTTCAAACCCAGGCCTTTTTCATTTCGGATGCTCATTATGTAATATTGGTAAGTGGGAAGGCCCCATGGAAATATAGGAGTAATTTGAAGGAAGTGAGCAGTTAGTAATAAAAATAACAAACAATCTGTACATATGTGATCTTCCGCCAGGGCATATTACCTAACTCACATTTTGCCAGACACCACTCCTTTATAACCCAACAGAAAAATGGGGGTAAGCTGAACGAAATAGACGCGTAGTAATTAGACATAGTAAAAATATGTGCATGTGTGGCCCGTAGCCAAAATTTAGTATGGCGCTTAGTTCGGTAATGTGAAACAAAAATACTGATTGTCAGTGGCCAAATTCATATAGGGTAATTTGTCCGATTTGTTAACATAATAGTTTTTAATACTCTAAAGCAATGTGAAACCGACACAAAAGAAAATGACAATACTCAGACTCAAATACTTACTTCCTGTCACTGTTACTGCCAGCAGGCTTGGCACCGGCAAAATTCTTTGCTCTGTTAAAAAAAAAAAATGTTGTATGTACTTGTTTAGTTCTGCTCAGCTGTTCATCTTAACTGTTCGTTTTCGCCTTTGTTTCGTTCCTTGTAAAATTTTTGTATCAATTCAGGTTTGTGTATTCATTGTGATTTTTTTTTTGTGTTCACCTTTTTTTTTCCGTTAAATGTCAGTACTTTTGCATTTTCAGTCTTGATTATTTTTTGTTTTCTGAATCTGAAATTATGACGTTAGTCTGGTCAGGAAATTTATGTATTAGATTTGTGAAATTATTATAGTTTTCTTTATTTACTCATTTATCTCCAGTGCAGATTAATGTTTTGTAAATACTCATAATGACGACGACAATTCTGTTCTTGATGAAGATGACAATTATGAGATAATTAAGTTTGCATGCCCTCGTATCGATCAGATCATCTTTGAAGTAAGAGATTTCTAAACAAAGCTTTTTATCTATCTCGGATGCAGTGTCAAAAGTTATATTCATATGGGAAGGATTTGGAGAGGAAGGGGTTAAAAGGCATTTTAGGGGCATGAGGTATGACTACTCTAACTACCTGAGCATTGATCTTGAGGATTGAATAAATGAAATGTAAATTTGAAATGGACTAGTGTAGTGTTAAAATATATTTTTGGAGAAGTTCCATGCTATGAAGGTTTGTAGGATTTTCAAAAATACTTGGGAGATGATTTACAATGAGATAGAATAATAGAAATGGAGGGAAAATTAAAGGTGAAACGAAGTAGTGTTGTGTTGAACTTATTATTTTATCTTTAAAGGTGCCATTCTATTTGAAGTAATAATGTTTGTAATTTAAAGTAAAGATATGTCATTGTGACAGGGCTCTGCATGCGCTAGGGATCGCTTATTTCGCTTTCCCGTTTTCTTGATGCCGAACAGAAGTTAAAAATGGTATTGTTTTTCTCCATCAAGACCGGCACCAGGCTTTAAGAAAGCAAAGGGTAAAAGTTCATCACGGCCTTACGTAAGATTTATTAATGACATCTTAATAGAATCTGGCATTGGGCATTTGATGACAGCCAATGACCACGCTGCTGTTTTACCAGTTTACAAAAAAAGTCAGCCGTTCTTTAAAGCATGAAAAATGCAGTGGAAAGCAAGAAGTCCTTACACTTTTACTGTAAAATCAAAACCCCTGTTTATTTTGAACCATATTTAATAAGCGGCCTCAATTTTTATGTAAATACGGTACATTGAAATTCAGGGCACGAACAAATACACTAGGTTTAAGAAAGGACCTGTTTAACAGAAGTATGGCTGACTCTCCACAATGTATATTATGTTCTTATGATGAAGAAGACCTTTTCCAATTTACATTCATATGTCCCCTGTATAGAGAAGTAAGAATCAAGTTCATGAATACTTTACAACACAACCTCTTAGATACCCCTAATCTAGTCCAGTTTTATATCTCACCCCCCCCCCNTTCTAATATGCTGATTTTATTTAGGAGGAAATATTTTACATGACAACATCAACTTTTTTATAAATTTGATGAAGCTTTTAAACAGTTCCTTTTAGGGGCCTGGGAAAAGAAGAAGTTTTATACTAATTGATGTATTTTACTCTGCTGTAGTTTGCTTGTAATGTTCCAGTTATTTGTATGATCTTAGTTAACACCTTTTATTTGTATTGTATCTTCCTCGGATACAGCCGCGATATAAAGGGGTTTATTTGAATAAATAAATTAAAAAAAACCAAACCCTAGCCCAAGCAGCACCCCAGCGCTGAGATCTGCTATAATCATAGATCAAATTTTTTTCAGAAATAGTTGGAAGATGTTGAGTGTTATAGAACAGCAGAAATTGGAGAAAAGGAAGGGACATTAAAGGTGATTATTCACCAGCTTCATCTATATCCATTTCATTGTCATTGTCAAGTTACAAAGGCAGATTGTTAAACGTCAATACTCACCCTGCGAACTGTCGCTATCAGAGTCCATGGCTTCTTCTGAGGCAAATCATGTGGAAAAAGAGATATGTCCAAGTTAACCCTGTAGGACCCACTGTCCCATATTTGACACATGCGTTTAGAGAAGATATTTAATTATGATGAAAGATAGTCCTAAAAAAAACTAGCACACTATACTCGTATAATATAGCCTCTGTGACCACAGAATGATAACTGTGCCTAGATTTTTAAACTTTTATCTCTAATATTGTATTAAGCAAAGCCATGTGCACTCTTTACTCAGTACATATAACAATACATTTTCTAACAATATGTTCACTCTTGGGTCTTAGATGGTTAAATAAAAATAGAATCAAAGTATCTGCTTCTTTTGGGGAAAAGAGAAGAAAACAAA
>JAWQUT010000841.1:62065-79329 GCA_033807755.1 Ellobium chinense
TAGACTCAGCCTCCTGGCGCTGTAACTGTATATTCTGTTTCTACACCATTACAAATCAGCATGCATTTTGACCCTGCCTTTTGGCATTGTACACGTATATCTTCTCTGAGTGATGTAGCTGTAGGGCATAAAGTTTCTGACGCTGAAACTACAATCCCCACAGAAATGGCCACCATCTTACCATCAGCTGATCCCGTGAAGGAACGGCAAATGGAAAGTGAAATAAAGGTAGATATTAATAGGTGAAATACAAGTGGAAAAATAAGAGTGTGAGAACAACCAAAACAACAACAAAAAAAAATTAAAGGTTGATCTTACCATCCAATGTGTTACTGTTGATAGACATAAGTATACATATTAACATGCATGAATGGTAGGTCGTGATGGACAAATGAACAGATGGATAGACACTGGGGAAAATGGCAAGTTAAACAGACCGACAGAGCGATAGTCGGACTGACGAACAGTTGAGGAACAAAGACAATGAATGATGGGTTAATGAATAAATGACCAGTGGTCGTATTCATAATCCTTACGTTAGTTAACGCACTGCGGTAACCACGGGAAACTCCCAAAACATTAGTGGTGTTCACTGTGGTTAGCGCAATACGTTAACTAACGTATAGAGTATGCACTCGGTCACAGGTGAATGTACACACTATAATAGATGCTGCCAGTGTTTCCTCCTTATTCTTGTCCTCATTGCACGCCCCATAATCAGCCCAGCTTGGGAGATAGCTTTAATACCAGTTTTACAGGGCTGAAGTCAACATCCTGAGTAGCATAATAATATATTCAAAAGAAATTCAGTCCACTCCGATTAATCGCAGTCTGGATAATTGCAAGTTTCGCTTAATCACAATACACTCCATACGACAATATCCTATAAATGTAAAAAAAAAAATCATAGCTCCTTTAAATGTCAACTATTTCCATGCTCCCAGTGAGTTGCAATTATGCGGAGTTCAGTGAACATGTGGGAACACAGTGTTCTCTCCTGGTCATTTCAGTAAGGGAGACATCCCACCCAGCCCCGTCGTTATTTTGAGGGGAAGGTGACTTGTGAATATTTCTGAAAGATTGTAGGTGTTTCTTATGGAGTGCAAACTTTGGAATGCAGGAAATAAGGGCAGAATAGCAGGCGCTCATTTTTATTTTTTTTTGCCCCGGGGGGTGGGGGAGGGGTTGAAATGTGAAGGGTCAAAATCTTGCGATTGTGCAATCTGTAGAAAACACTGTTCATTCTTACGTAATAAATCTCAAGCTATTTAATGGCTCCCTTCCAAACATATTGCTGCACTGTGTGAAATTCTTTCACCTACAATAGCTAGTGATGTTGTAACCGGGTGGCAAGACGTAATTATAGTATCCATTCTTTATCATTAAAGAAGATGATTGTGAGTTCAGTCTGATAATTTTTCAGATGTTACATATTATTTTAGGGAAGTGTGTCCCCAGGGATTTTGTCAAATTACTCTGAATGATCAATTTTGAGAAGAGCGGCTGAAAAAAACCTACACTAGAAAATTTCATGCCCCTGCCGGGAATCGAACCACGGTCTCTCAGCTTGCAAGTCAGAACGTGTTACCACTACACTACAGGGACGCTGACTTTACAGCAATCTAATTCTTAAACATCTACTACCTGAATCGGTCCCTAACTTTCACGTGTGAGCTTAGTGTTCACTCGTGACCGCAACACACTTCCCGACTGCTCAGTAGATTACACACGCGCAATAATTTTGAGGTCACTGCGGTTGGACTTTAGAAGGAAGGGTGATCTATTTAAAACATCATTTTTTTCTCCCTCCCAGGGGCCCAGTGACTTTAGCTGTGGCTTGTTCTAATGCATTTGTCACTTCCCTAGCCAGTTTAGGTTAAATTAAAGCAGCACTATTTCGGGTCAAAGATTTGAAAAGATAGGGGCTGCCAAGTTCTCTTGAAATAGCCTGAGACTCTAAAGTGGCTTTTCATAAGGCTGGGTCAAACGAGGAGATACAGCAAAAAACTTTACTTGTTATAGGCTAATGTATTTTTTTAAAAATTAGATCAGATACTTATCTCCATTACTGGTGAGTGGGAATAGCCAACGAAACTCAGGGCTGGAATGACGGCAATGGACAGCACATAGTAAAATATAGCAAAAAGATTTGGGTGTGTGTAATCAGCATGGGATTTTTAAAAAAAAAATGCTTACTCTTGAAGACCAGCAGGCGCTGTCGATGAGCNGAAGTGTGTCACCAGGGATTTTGTCAAATTATTGTGAATGATCAATTCTGGGAAGAACGGCGGAAAAAAAAACCTACACTAGAAAAGTTCATGCCCCTGCCGGGAATCGAACCACGGTCTCTCAGCTTGCAAGTCTGAATTTGTTACCACTACACTACAGGGACGCTGACTTCACAGCAATCTAATTCTTTAATATCTACTACCTGAATCGGTCCCTAACTTTCACGTGTGAGCTTAGTGTTCACTCATGACCCCACCACACTTCCCGACTGCTCAGTAGGTTACACACGCCCAATAATTTTGAGGTCACTGCGGTTGGACTTTAGAAGGAAGGGTGATCTATTATCACATCATTTTTCTCTCCCTCCCAGGGGCCCAGTGACCTTAGCTGTGGCCTGTTCTAATGCATTTGTCACTTCCCTGGCCAGTTTAGGTTAAATTAGGATTTTCAGCTCCATCATGTGACCTAGAAATTCTTGCTCACACGTTGGTTTGTTCACATGCTCTGCTCATGCATGATTACTCGTCCTTTATCAAAATATCCTAGCAATCCCTTGATCACGTGGTATAACTGAATATACCTCATTAAAACTATTTCGGGTCAGAGATTTGAAAAGATAGGGGCTGCCAAGTTCTCTTGAAATAGCCTGAGGTCTAAAGTGGCTTTTCATAAGGCTGGGTCAAACGAGGAGATACAGCAAAAAACTTTACTTGTTATAGGCTAATGTATTTTTTTAAAAATTAGATCAGATACTTATCTCCATTACTGGTGAGTGGGAATAGCCAACGAAACTCAGGGCTGGAATGACGGCAATGGACAGCACATAGTAAAATATAGCAAAAAGATTTGGGTGTGTGTAATCAGCATGGGATTTTTAAAAAAAAAATGCTTACTCTTGAAGACCAGCAGGCGCTGTCGATGAGCTTGCACCTGAAGTCCCTGTTGTCCAAACACTAGTAGCAGGCGTTGCCGAAGAGCTTGCACCTGAAGTTCCTGCTGTCCAAACACTAGTAGCAGGCGTTGCCGATGCGCTTGCACCTGAAGTTCCTGCTGTCCAAACACTAGTGTTGGCTGTTGCTGCTGACTCTCTGCCTGAACCTCTGTCGGACTGTATGGAAATGAGAAGATATTTTCAGAGATTGACAGATGAACGAAAACATGGAGAGATGAATGGATAGCTGGACAGATGGAATGGAGTTATGGTGACACAGACTAGCAAGGAAGAATACGATAAAGAGTGACAAAAAGTCGGGTACAGGCGAACACATTGATGGTGAATGAATGGGTGATCAGACAGATGTATGCAGATACAGTATATGGAAAGACGGACGGACGGACGGACGGACGGACGGACGGACGGACGGACGGACGGACGGATGGATGGATGGATGGATGGATGGATGGATGGATGGATGGATGGATGGATGGATGGATGGATGGACAACAAAAGGTCAGGCAGGGATGAACATACTGATAGTGAATGAATGAGTGAGGTGTGCAAATACAGAGGGAAGGAAATAAGGAAGAATAGAAGGAAGAAAATAAGAAAAATATAAAATAAGGAAGGAAGGAAAGAAAGAAATAAGCAATAAAAAGAAAAATAGGGAAGGAAGGAGGAAATAAAGTAGAAAGGAAATAAGGAAGAAAGGACTGACGGAGGAATACCAGATGGAAAGTTAATTGAGAATGAATATTTGGTGGAGTTCGTGGAGGTATATGAAGAATGAACAAGTGTAATTTTCGTTTCCGTCTAAGAACCCCACATCATTGCTTGTATCTTGAAGTAAAAACTGCTGGATGATAAATATTTCTATCTCATCATTAATAACTTTCTTTACTCTTACTTAAAATTAGAAATACGACTGATACTTACCGATGTTTCACTTGCATCCACAGAGGAAACTGAGGAAGACAAAGGCAGAACAAGCCAGTTGTTATTGACAGTTCAGTAAATGAACACTGCCAGTTTGATATCATGTACTTTGATTCGACATTCATACAAGAACAACGAATACAGGCATCTTGTAGATGTAGTCCTGGTGTTGGCAGGATTCCCGTGTCCATCCAAGATTAAGAAAGACACCCGACATTTTATGATTCTATACTACAAGACACTCTAACAAAGTCAGGGTGTCGAGCTGAAATCAATTACATTTTCTTTTTATTGCCTTTAAAGACAAACATGTGGGTTAGTAATTTAAGAAATTATTGAAATCACATTTTGCCATTCTGCAACATCAAGAATTTATTAAACCATATGATATGATGCAGTATGAAAAACAGAATGTTTACCTGCAAG
Source organism: Ellobium chinense (assembly GCA_033807755.1). NCBI lineage: Eukaryota > Metazoa > Mollusca > Gastropoda > Ellobiida > Ellobiidae > Ellobium > Ellobium chinense. The sequence continues at coordinate 66,594 of JAWQUT010000841.1, forward strand.
GAAAGGGGGCTGAACGCCGAACGGAAAGTATAAGCGCACTGACATTGATGTTTTTTGTACAAAATTATGTCCTAACCTAACGTTCATTTTGAAACATGCACCACATGGCTAAAGCTTAGAGCTCTCATACTTTCCAAAAAACGTTCTGTAGCTGGTGTATTTTACGCGTTCATGTCTCATACATATACTGTTTGTCATAATGTAGGATTTGGCTGCACAAATAAAACCATACCCCCTTAATTTGGACATGAACCTCAAAAATGAATAGAGTGACAATCATGGAACCAATCAAGACATAAAAGACGATTCTGCTGTCCAAATGCAAGTTTTATGGAAAGACAAATTAATGAGGATGATCAACATACGTTTTTAAATTTTTTTAATGGACATTCATGGAAGATAAATACACCCAGCCATATAATATTGCTAATTAATTTAATCAGGGAACAATATGAACAGGTTTGAAGGTCGAGGCAAATGTGATAAACAGCTGGTAACCACGGTTTTCTGTTCATTTAAAGTGGATAAAGTGCAAATATGCTATTTATCACCCCGGTGTTTTTCGTTAACCTACCGTAAAACTCAGTCGAAAATGATCATCCCTGAAGAAATACAAGTAATTTTAAATGGGTACAGTTATTCATTTACCAGTGACTGCTAAATTGTTAATGCAATTCTATTGATGTTAGTGTCGTAATAATTAAGAGAAAATGAGTCATGTTAAAATCGAAATTTAGTAACCAGTGACGCAATCATGACGCCATGAGAGGAACAGAGAAGTGAGTGAAGTGGAATTCCCAATGTGCAAGGACTTCTTTGACCTCATTGTGAATAGACACATGGTTATAGATGTCTCGAAAGCTGGTAAAATTTCAAACGTTCTGCTAAATAGTAGGGAATTGACTATTTGGTTTCATGAATTATCTGTTGCTTATTCTTAGGTATGTGGTTGCGATGTGAATAGAGCCATTTGTATTGCTGTATCTACCTTGAGATGAAATGACCAGGAGGAAATAATGTAGGGAGGAAGGAATGAGTGTAAATGGACACGAGGGAGGTAGCGGATGAGTCTGGGAAGGGACAGAAACAGTAGTCAGTAGGAAGGGGCGAGGGGAGAGAGGTTTAATAGGTAACCATGTTTAATCGGTAATGTGAAAATTATTATATTGATATAATGCCTTTGGGTCCTGATGTATATTATTTTATGATTACCACTGTACTGCACTGTGCTGTGCTTGCGAAGGTAGATAGAAAGACAGGAGGGATGTGGGGCGGAGAGGGATGTGTGCGAGTGTCAGAGAGCATATCGTTAAATTGTGAAATTTATGTACTGTGTTTGGCCAAGAGCCTAATAAAGTTCTATTCTATTCTGTGATCAAGAGCGGATGTACACAGTATAAACTTAAATGATCCTCCATATTAAGGTGATATAATTATTCCCAGATTCAAGATCTAAACGTCAACTACAGAATATGAATTGCACTGTACATACTGTTGCTGAGAAACTGGTTAGAACATACTTATTATGTTATTTTAAAACATAAATAGTGCAAGGACATCAGGAAGGTGTTTATGCTCAGCTAAGAAGGATATGTTACAGATAAGGGTATTATCTCCTTTATGAATCTGCCCGAAGTATCCATCGCCGTTATAAGACACAGTAGCAGTGAAATTCCCAGTGTGCACGTAAGGTAAAGGATTACTGTACCTTGTCATGAGCAGACACATGGCCGTAGAATAAACATCTTGAAAGCTAATGTCTCGTACCTACAGTAAGCAATCAACAACTTAGTTTCAATTTATGTGTTGTTGTTTTTTTCTTGCATAGGGCTGCTCAATGGAAACTCGATAGTAAGTACTCATTTAATTAGTGTACCAAGTCATTAATATGATTCACCCGCAGGTCTGAGGTTAGGGGCAAATATGATAAACAGCTGGTAACCACGGTTTTCTGTTCATTTAAAGTGGATATAGTGCAAAAATGCTACTGTTTATCACCCCCGGCGTTTTTCGTTAAAATACCGTAAAACTCGGTTTAAAATGATCACCCCTAAAGCAACAAGCCATTAATAAGGGGGTTCAGTTATTCATTTGTTAGTGACTGCTAAACTGTTAGTGTACCAAGTCATTAATATGATTCACCCATACGGATTTATTATTATTTTTTTTTAGTATTTCATTATTCAGGTGGACCAAGATATTACTATTATTCAGTTCATGAACCAAGGCATACAGTATATCTCAGAAACGTAGCAATAGGATTCTATCATAATTATTTTAAGAGAATACGAACAGTTGAAATGACACAAGTGTTAGTTCCCTCCCTGGCAGGGAGGTGGGGAGGGTTGTTAGTTTTGTTACATAGATGCGTCTGATCGAATGGGATGTTGTGGAAGTTGTAGCTGTTAACTTAGATGAGGAGAGTGAGTGAGAGGAGAGAGAAAGTTAGTGGGAGAGAGGAAGACAGAGAGAAAGAGAAAGAGACAAAGATGTCAATGTCTAAATGTAAAAGACAGTTGTACATAAAATATATGTTTTTGGGTGTTTTTTTTGTCATTCATTCTTTTGTATTGATGTGACGTTATATTATATATGATTGGCTTTCGCCTAAATAAATATGTCATTTGAAACTTGAAACTATACCAAGATTATACTGTAGTTAGATACTTTGGGCGTACTTTGATAAAGAGGGCTTATATAATAATCATTACAATTAACATTTTCTAAAAGATAAAATCATTTTGTTGCTCTGAGACAGGTGTTTTTGTAGCGTGAGACTTGAATAAATTTTACCTCCAGAGTGAAAAATATTGTACCGAATTGTGGGTAAAGGTTGAAAGATAGTGATTGAAAATGTATAGTGCTTTGCTACTGCTGCTGCTGCTGCTGCTGTTGATATTTTGTTGTTGCTGTTGTTATTGCTGCTATTAATATTATTATTATCATTACTGTTGTTGTTATTATTGTTGTTGTTGTTATTGTTGTTGTTGTGGGGAGGTGGTGGAGGTGGTAGTTAAAATTGTTTGGAATCGATTAGAGGTAGCTTTTTCTTCAGCCATAAATCATAGGAGATTGTTGAAACAGTCATTTAATGGATAGATAGCTTGACTTTTTTTGTGGATAAAATATACATTTAATTTAATGATGACAGGATACTGCCCAAAGTATGTCGCAATTCGTCTGACATTATTATGTCAGTTAGAACATATTTACCGCTATATATTATTTCTTACATGTAGTCATGGTGCAAGGCTTTCATACATAGAAGAACGCATGCCACCAGTATGTTAAAGTAGGACACGCACATCAAAAATAATTTTCCGTTTTTCAATACTTTTCTCTCTAAACATTATCTATGGTGCCCACCGAGTCAATTTTGCGAAGAAAGAGCATCATTCTGTTACCGTGCACGTATGTAATATGACGCAATAAGGAGAGCTAGAGTTATCGGGTTTGACCCTTGCATCCAGAATTATTCACCTTCCCCGATCAGCAGAAGCCTGTGGCAAAAACGCTGACGTCACTTACGTTCCAGCAACTGCAGACACCTCTATCTGACAATGTATTATTCAGCTTTTAATTAAGGTTCAGGTATTCAAAATTAAAACGTAAAGTTTGATAGTGTAAGTCAGAAAAAGTACTCTGCATTTTTATTGCCTCAGCATGATTTTGTTTGGCACATCTACTGTTCACAGAGGAATTAAAACATTCATACCAACATGTTATCACCCGTCCGCAGAGCACTGGCTAGACAGCTTGGCTCATGTGGCGAGAACTTATTTGACGTAGGCTTATGGCCGCCACGCGCGCAGTGGTTGTAACAATTCGGACTTTGGATAATGTAACCCTGTGGGTTGTCTGGGGCCAGCAGAGGCGTTATATCATTATGATAGACACTTGAAAGACTGTTTTATTGGAATAATAGGATATCGTATGATTTAATATGGTTTGTAGGACGGTGCAGTCTTCCTTTAAATGTCATTGTTCAGAGATCTACAAAAGCTCTTCGTGAATGAGAAAGGAATTTTTTTTTTTTTATATGTGGGCTAATATCCAGGAAAATAGGCTAAGATAGTTTGAATGTGTCTTAATATAAAATTCAAATCAATATTTTAAGACTTTTTCGTCAATTCTCATTATTATATGCTGATTACATTATAACTTGTCTTAAAGTGACGAAAAGAATCACGGACTCACGTGTACACTCTGTTACAAGGAAATTCATTTCATTAAATTGGTCACAATTTTACCAATCTAATTAAGTGAATTTTATTAAATGAATGTTTCTTATGTAAGACATCTCTGATCACATCCAGAGATCCAGACATCCAAACAATGGCCCATGATCATGGTATAAGTTGAAAAGCATCTTTTTTTTTTTTTGAGAGAAGTTTTTTTTTTTTTATTTGCCTCTGTTCATTGAGCAGGCATGGGTCATATGCCTATCCCATGTCTGTCCTTACAATACCAATCGAAAACTCGCGCCTGAAAATGGACATATGCACACGAGGCCTCACCACCCTTCCAGTCACGATACTCAGGAGTGAAGTTGCATAGCATCTATTAGTCTGTATGCTCGATCACTTCAGTTTCTATGAGAATTTTTCTGATCTCTTTGGGAGCAGTTATATCATTCAGTATCTTCTTTAAAAAAAAACAACAACAACACTTAAAGCTTTCAACAAGGGTCAGGATAATCTCTAAAATTATTATTAGGTCTCCCACATTGTCATGCCACCTCCCTTTGAACTTTTGGTTTTTTGGCGAAACTTAGAAGTAAAAAAACAATTCATAAAAATGGACAAACCTTCCTAAGCAGGATTTCCATTTCTCTGCCCGCAATAACTACCTTAGGGGTATGAAGATGCCCACTGCACCTGGCATAAAAATATGCAATTTTAAATAGTCGCTATAAAATCAGAAACCGCCATGGGGAGGGGGGGAAGGGTTGGATTTAATTTAAAAGGCTTAGATAGGTGCAAATATAATATGTGTAGACTCAGAATAGGTGAGGTTTAGTCACTCAAGTATAAAATTTGTGGTTCTTGCTAGGTGGGTAAGGTTACCCTTTTACTGAGTGATAAGGCCTAAAATGTTAGGTTGTCTGCTTCACTGCCTAAGTTCTCAAAATCTAACTGGTTCAGGTACATTTCTCTTTGTGTCAAAATTTGGAGGAAAAGCTAAACAACATATTTGGAAAGTATTTTGAAACGGCACCCCAGGATAAGTTAATGAGAGGATGTAAAACCTAATACAGCCAACAGTGAAAAATACATTGGCATCTTCATACCTTAAAATGTTTGGCAGTGTCGACAGTTGCATTATTGCGTTGCAGCATTAGGCATGTAAACTTATAACGCGGATGTACGAGGCTTATCCGGTAATTACCCGGGTTTTCCCGATATCTAGAAAACTAATCAATGTTTTTAAAATTTGAAAAGTGCATTTGCTTTTCGCACTAATGCACTTACTGAACGCAAATTTTCAAGTGTCTCGGTGAACGGATGCAGTATTTATGGCCATGCAAAGATGGCGACCCCTTTACAGAATTGGTCAAAGTTTGAAGTGAGAGCTGTGATTCGATTTTTACATGCAAAGGGTATAAAAATTTGTGAAATTCACAGAGAAATTTCCACTGTCTATGGAGAACAAGCCATCAGCAAGACCCAGGTGGGTGAATGGTGCAAGTCCTTTAGGGAGGGACGAACAAGCATAGAAGATGAACCTCGCACTGGACGTCCGCAAACATTGAAGACAGGCGCCAACGTTGCACGTGTTGAGGCGTTTGTCCTCTGTGATCGGAGGGTAAAAATACGGGACATCGCTGTTGCCCTGGACATTCCCAAAACAACTGTCCACGAAATTGTTCATGATGATTTGGGATACAGAAAGGTTTCTGCTCGCTGGGTACCAAAAATGTTAACCGACATTCACAAAGAGCAACGGGTTGAAACTTGCACAGAGTTGTTGACGCGGTACAGGGAGGAAATCAACGGCCAAATGGGACCCGGTGGTGACACAAACGAGAACCCCTTAGACAGAGAACATTCCAATGAAACATTTCTGGACCATATGATCACGGGAGACGAGACCTGGGTCCACCATTCTACTCCTGAAACAAAAAGAGATTCAATGACCTGGAAACACCCATCCTCCCCTACGGTCAAAAAATTCAAACGTCAGCCGTCTGTGAAAAAAGTCATGGCTACAGTGTTTTGGGATGCAAAGGGCATTCTGCTTTTAGATGTTTTGCCTCCTGGACAAACTGTCAATGCCACCACCTATTGTGAGACCTTGGATAGACTCAGAGAAGCCATTCGTCGAAAAAGACCTGGTCGTCTGAGAAAGGGTGTTGTTCTGCAACACGACAATGCCACTCCCCACACGGCAAATATCACAAAAGACTGAGAAGTACAAATGGGAGATATTACCACATCCACCACACAGCCCTGATTTGGCACCTTCTGATTTTTATCTGTTTGGACCCCTCAAGCGCCACCTTGCAGGAAGACGCTTTGATGACGACGAGGAACTCGTGGACGCGGTTCAACAATGGCTGAAGAGTCTTGACGGATCTTTCTGTAGGGAGGGTATTTATTCCCTTCTACACCGTTGGAAGAAATGTATCGATCTCGACGGGGATTATGTCGAAAAGTAGGTAAGAGGCACAAGTTGACTGTCAATAAGTTTCAGTTTGATCCTTCAAATGATACGCCCGCAGTGGCAAAATAACGGGTATTTACCGGACAAGCCTCGTATTTCTATGCAAACGTCGAGCATGTTGAGCGCAAAGTGTAATGTATCAATACCAGCTTTGCTTTTTAACCAGCCAGGTAGTACTACGTCCTTTAACGGCCATGAAACCTTTAGCAGACTCGTATAGAAGATAATTTATATATACATAAAATATCCTTTGTAGCTGAGCACAAATACGCATCCTTATGCTCTTGCAATACTTAAGTTTTACAATATCACAATAAGCATGTTCTAGCCTGTTTCTCAGCAACATTATGGTGCAATGTTATTAATTTTTAGATAATCTTGAGACTAATTTGACATAATTTCAAAAACACTTGGATCTGGGAAATATATTATTTTTCTGTTCAGAATTATTTAAGTTTATATTGTTTACGCCAGCCTCTTGACCACAAATGGTGCACATCGTAACCACATCCCTAAAAATAAGCAACAGGTAATTTATGAAACCAAACTATCGATTCCCTACTATTTAGCTAAACGTATGAAATTTTGCCAGCCTTCGAGACATCTATGGCCATGTGTCTATTCACAATAAGGTTTAAGAAATTTATACACATTGGGAATTCCACTTCACTCACTTCTCGGTTTCTCTCATGACGTCATGATTGCGTCATTAGTTACTAAATTTCGATTTTAACATGACCCATTTTCTCTTAATTATGATTACACTAACATCAACAGAATCGCATGAATAGTTTAGCAGTCACTGGCAAATGAATAATTGTACCTTCTTATTGATGACTCGTGTTTGCATTAGGGATGGCTATCTTAAACTGAGTTTTACAGTAAGTTAACGAAAAACACCGGGGTGATAAATAGCATATTTGCACCATATCTACTTTAGATTAACAGAAAATCGTGGTTACCAGCTGTTTATCACATTTGCCTCTACCCTCAAATCTGCTCACATTGTTCCCTAATAAACTAATAAGCAATTCTTATGGCTGGATGTAGTTATTTTACATGCATGTCCATTAACAAAGCTTAAAATTGTATGCCGATCATTCTCATTAATTTACCATTTCACGAAACTTGCATTTTGACAGCAGAATCGTTTTTAATGTGTTGCACGGTTTGATGATTGGCAATCTATTCGTGTTTTATGTTCACGTCCAAATTGAGGGGGTATAGTTATATTTGTGCGGCCAGATCCTACAATAAGGCAAACAGTATCTGTATAAGACATGAATGCTTAAGAATACACCTATAGAAAGTTTTTCGGAAAACATGAAATCCCTAACAGCTGGTAACCACGATTTTCTGTTAATCTAAAGTAGATATGGTGCAAATATGCTATTTATCACCCCGGTGTTTTTCGTTAACTTACTGTAAAACTCAGTTTAAGATAGCCATCCCTAATGCAAACACGAGTCATCAATAAGAAGGTACAATTATTCATTTGCCAGTTAATGTCGTGCTAAAACATTACTATCAGTGCACAAATACTCTCCTGTCGGCAGTCAGCCCCCTAACCTTGTAGATAAACATCTGTCTTTCATACTATATCATATCATATGGTCTAATAAATTCTTGATGTTGCAGAATAGGATAATGTGATTTCAATCATTTCTTAAATTAATAACCCAGATGTTTGTCTTCAAATGGCGATAAAAAGAAAACGTTTTTAACTTGACACCCTGGCACCGAGTGTCTTTCTTAACTTCGGATGGACACGGGAAGCCTGCCAGCACAACTGGCTGATATGCGCTTTTGTTTCAAGGACAAAATCTCTGAAAGATGAGTTGATGCAAATAAAGCTTGTGCTTGGATAGTTTGTCTGTGGCTGCAAATTCTGCCTAGTAATAAATTTTGACATAATTATTTTGCCAGTTAGTGACTTCGCAAAAAAATAAATTGGCAATGAGAGGTATGAACATTTACTACTAATTTGTGCAGACAGAAAACCGTGAACTCGCCCTCTAAAGCATGCCGATTCTCCCATCCCTTAAACTGGAATGGACAAAGATCTACAATTTTTATTTCTGACAACCGAATACAGTTAAAATGCACTCAAGCAAAATTTGTACTTTTATACCGTAAATCTTGCCCTCTAAAGAATGCTGACCCTACCATCCTTCAACTGGAATGGGCAAATATTTATACATTTTTTTTTTTCAGAAAAATGAACACAGTTAAAATGCGCCAAGCAATATTTATATTTTCAGTGCCCTAAGCACTTTTTCAAATTCTTATAGACATTCAGAATCAGCATACTCAGTGAGAAAGCTTAATATAGTCTTTAATGAGTTTCAGGCACTTACTCAGTTGACCATGACGTGAATTCCACGAAGGATGTGGCTATTCGCAATGACAGTGCGAATAGTGCTTGAGTGCAATCCGCAGTAACAAACGAACTCTTTTTCGAAAGAATCGCAATATTATTCTCGTGACATGCGCAAGCAGCACGCATTCGCGTATTGATCATTACAGAAATCAGTCCCAGGGATTAAGCTGAATAGACTGAACAGTGGGGGGAAAAGAAGATCAACACGAAAGTGGACAAAAAGATAAGATAAATAATAAAATCCATCTTCATTTGTCTTAATACTGACTATAATACCATGTTGCATACAACAACACACACACAATACACTACACACTGCTGTACAACATAATTTTAAACCAGATCCAAGGGTATTACAAAGCCATTGTTAGTCACCATGGTGAAGCACCCTTTTCCCCACTCGCTCAAAAGTTAGAATTCCCCACAAGCAGGAGAGCTATGTTATCAACAGGATTGGGCATACTGAGTTCACATGAAAGCAATTTAGATGACTTAAGTTCATTTCGGGTGAACTTAAGTTCAGTTCATGTGAACTTGATCTGAGTTTAACAACTGTTTTGGACGAACTGATCTGAATCTGAACTGCAGCTGATTTGGGTGCTTGATCTGAACTTTAAATCTCTTCCTTAATTTCAGTTCAGTTTATATCTATCTCGAAAGTCAGAACAGATTGCAAACTTCAAAAACCAAGAGGAACTGATCTGATCTGAAAACAATTCAATGTTCCTGGCACTAAGCTAAACTTGATCTTAGGACTTTTTCCCCTTAGAGAAGTGAACTTCATCTGAGCTGAATTTTTTGGTGGGCTTGCCCAACCCTAGTTACAAATCGAGGCCTAGCAACCAAAATGTGTTATGTCCAAAATGCATAAAAGGAAAAAATTGAAGTTCAAATATTGTACATACATAAACATTCAGTTACCTTCAATATCTTGACTCTGACTCATTAACACTTGTATTGAGTGAAAAAAAGGACAAATAATATTGTAATGTCATTTAGTTCCAAGCATTTACAACCAATGATAAAATGTGGACAGAATATTTTGGTTGCTAACCCTCGAAATGGGCGTGAAAATNGGGGGGGGGGGGGGGAAGAGAAAAGAGAAGATGACCAGTAAAAACTTACCTGTACTCGCAGCACTGAGGTACCTGCNATTTAGTTCCAAGCATTTACAACCAATGATAAAATGTGGACAGAATATTTTGGTTGCTAACCCTCGAAATGGGCGTGAAAATTGAGGGGGNGGGAAGAGAAAAGAGAAGATGACCAGTAAAAACTTACCTGTACTCGCAGCACTGAGGTACCTGCGAATAAAAATGAGAACATAGAATATTAATAATAATAATAACAAGCAGCACGGAAAAGCACATTACAAAAAATAGAGTGGGTAAAAAAAAAGAGAAAAGGTTGTGCACCATGCATTTTTCTTTCAACATTTAACTGAACCACCAAAAAATGTTTCCCGTTCGTCACATCCAGATCACAGGTGTTTGAAACGCTAAATAAACTGTTCTTAGCTGTTGGACCATGATGCATCATTTTTTTTTTCAATTTTAAATCCCTATAGATTTTCAATTCCAAACGTTTATGTAAATTTGGTGCGGCGTGGCCGAGTGGTTGTGACATCTAGAGGTTCGATTCTCGACTACGGAAATGTTGTAGATGCCTTGGGAATGCATTTCATTCACATTTTCCTCAGTTCAACCGGCCGTCTGTAAAATGGGTACCTGGCTAAATTCAGTTCACATTCAGTTCAACGAAAAATATTGTCAGAATGCCAGTAATCAGCACCTGTAAAATGGCAGCGACACTAGGGAGTTGCGAAAGTCCTAGAGTGACCAGGCCTGCTAGGGTAATAAATGTATGAAGTCGTGTGAGCGGGCATCTGCCTGGATACGAGACTTCTAAACCGCATTATTACTATTACTATTATTATTGTTATCATTATTATAATCATGACCCAATACGCCTTAGATTTGAACATTTTTGTGGCTATGAGTGATTGAGAGAAGATATTTCTGTATGGAAGTTCAAATTATATAGTCTATGTACAGATGAATGTTTCGATGGTTTAACAGATACATGAAAAGCATCAATATGGCCAAAAACGAGTGGAACAATAGTGTGGACTGACTATGTAGCTATAGGATTGCAGGAACCTGACTGGTTTAAAAAAATGGACTATCAGAGTCAATAATAGCAGAGCGTAAAATCTGTCTTTTGGATAGATTGTGTAGGAATAATCGTATACTGTATCATTAAACCACACTTCAAAATTGGTGAAATTCAGTCCTGAATTTTCAACACCAACAAAATTTTTGCAGGCCATGTTTTCCAATAGCTTTGGCGGATTTCATTTGTGCGGTCTGCAAAAGGCGGCCAAATTTTTAGCCCCCTTTTATCTAAATTAAATTTAAAAAATGAAATTGTTGTAAATGCTTTGGGAAAGCATTACTTTTACATTTTCTCAAGTTCACATGCCTGTAAAATAAGTACTTCACTAAAGGCAGTGAAAAATATCATTAGAATACTAGTGCTGGGCGCCTGAAAATGGCAATGTCACTGTCTGCTCCCCAAGAAGTTGAGAATGGCCTTGAATTATCAGGCCTGCTGGGGTGAAAATAATCATAATGTAAGTCGCATTAGAAGGCAGTGGTCTGGAACGAGAGTTATTAATCACATATTATTATGACTGCTTTTTATATTATTATAATTATTGACTATTATTATTAATGTTATTATTATCAGTATTGGGCAAGTCCAGCAGAATGCCATGTCAGTTACGCTAATTTCTGAACAGCCTTGACTTTACAGAAACCAGTTTCGGTTTACAACTAAAGAATAGATTCTCCCCTGTTAAAAACTATCAAAATTGATTACAATAAAGTCAAAGCTTTTCAGAATATAGCGTAAATGACGTGGCATTTTGCTGGAATTGCCCTATTATAATAATAATTACTATTTAACAAATAACTTACCTCTCAATCCAAAATTTCGTCATCTCTCCGTCATCATTATCTCTTCCGTCCTGCATAAAAGTGAATAAAAAGTAGGGTGAATGAGTAGGGTAGATGAATGAATTCGCTGGTGGACAAACTGATGACAAAAAGTCAGGTATGACTTGAACAGACCACTAGATAATGGACGGGTAGACAAATAGAAGAGTTACAAAAAATGGAAGGGTTGATAAAAAGAGGAGTGGACAAATGGAAAGGTAGACAAATGGAGGGGTTTTAAAAAAATGGAAGGGTAGACAAAAGGAGGGGGTGGACAAATGGAAAGGTAGACAAATGGAAGGGTAGACAACTAGAATGGTAGACAAATGGGAACTTACATAATGAATGGGTGTGTACAAAGGGACGAAGGAATGTATGGAAGGATAATGAATGGACAAGTGGATTGCAGGAAGGATTTCCATATGTGTGCCATCCTACGACAAGCAGGGGAAAACGATACTGCAAGATTTAAAAACGACCACTTTTCTTTCTTTGTATATCTCCCCCACACAAAAAGCCCATTATTTGTACCAGCCTCATCAAAAGAATCCCTCTGTAGTGTGTTTATTGGTCATGGGTCAGGAACATGTAGGACGGCCCACATAATAATATGGAAATCCTTCGGGACTGCGTTTCTTAGTGAATGACACTAACTCTAGAAAAGCACCATAAGTAAAACTGGCATCCTCCTACCCCC
>JAWQUT010000841.1:106006-119694 GCA_033807755.1 Ellobium chinense
TATAAAAACTTTCTTTTATTTGTTTATGTGCTTGTTGGGTTTCTCCTATTCGCTGATGTATACTTTGCCTAATATAATGTCTAGTTTGGTTTTTTTTGTTGTTTTTTTAAACCTATTGTATGGTAGTTATTTAAATTATGATATATTTTTTAATATCATTATACAGTACAGAAAGTTTTTATACAGGTACAATAATTGGTGTGCATAGAATTCACGGATAGTCTGAGCCCAAAAAAAAAGAAAAAAAAACAAAACCCTGACACTGTGTTGGGGTTATGGTAAGGGTTAGGATATGTTGTTGGTTCGATGTGTTGCTTGAGGACATCTTTCTGGCACACATATGGAATTCCTCCCGCCACCCTGGCACGATATGTACCTACATTGGTCCAATCTATTTTTAACGCTCGCCTCGACTGATGCTCCCTTGAAAATAGCTATGTTATTGCTTCGGGTTGCATTGCATGCGAAAATCTTTCCCAAAATGACGTTTTTTGCTTTTTTTGTCCTGTAAAATTTTTTCGGGAAAAAGATTTTTGAAGAAAATACTTATCTACAGAAGATCAGTTTCTGTTGTCTTGTCTCGATAAAATGGAGCCTTGCTTGCTCAGGTTTTTTTGATTGAGAAGTCCTAGTTTTGCTTATTTCTCCATTTAAATCAGTTATATTGGCATGCTATATGTACAAATATTTCACTTTTCATTTCTCAGGTTGTTTTCACTCATCTAGAGCTGCTTGAGAAGCTTCATCTAACCAGAATGGGGAATCTTATTACTTCTGTTCGGAATAAGATGGGTATGTAGTAGCTTGCTTTTTATCCATGATGGTTATGACCTGGTTGCTACAGAATTAGAAAATCTAGAAAAAGACGTTAACGCCATTTAAAAGTCTGGACAATAACAGCAAGCAGCAAAAATAAACACTTATAATGGAAAACATTGGGTGTTGTGAGTCATCATCTTGTTTGGACCGGTTATATATTGTGCTTCAACCAGAATGAAAAATTGTTGAAAACCTGGAATTTCACACAACTTGGTGTTATTTTAATGACATCAAGATTTTCAATGAAAAAAAAAAAGGCCACCTGGAAATACCATAGAAAAGACGAACATAAGATTCTGTGGCAACCATGGATGCTCATATCATCCCCGCTACCTCAATCACTAGAACGTATCAAATGTTCCTAAGGTTTCAAAGGTAAAGCCATCAAATGCACAGAATTCCCAGCTAACACAGGATCTTAGCCCAATACTGGGCCACTGTTGGCCTATGTCGGCATTTAGGTTGGGCCAAGCATGGCAATATCGCACCGAGATTGGAAGTAAAAATCTGTGCATGGTGGCCTCAAGATGGCCTGCCAAAATGGACCCAAGACTGTGCCAATAATTATGACACTGATAGTTGGTGCCAAGATGGTCCCATACGGTAAATTCCATTGGAGCCAAGACTCTGCCAAGATGATCCCATTGTGTTAATGCTTGGTTCTTTATTGGGCCGACATCGGCCTAAGTTGGCAGTTATGCTGGGCCCATCTTGGCAGCCAATATCGGAATGAGATTGGAGGTGAAAATTGTATAGGGTGTACTCCCACATTAGTGATATCTCTGTCGTTAGATTTTCAGTATGATAAGTTATGGTTGATGATCACTATTGGTGATTTGCAGGGCAAGATTAATCTTATGCGGGGTCTGCAGGGTCTGCAGCATAATGGTATAAAGATCTTTAAATTCAATTCAAAAAGGAATATAATTTTTTTGTTTAAATTTACAATTAAAATAATAAATTTACAGTTAAAGTCTGTAAGAGACTTATTGTTTAACAGTTTCCTGCGTAACACACTCCCGTTTAACAGTCCCAAATGCTTTGGTCTTATGAAAAGCATTCTGGATAATACATCTTCTGGAAATGTAGGTAAGAAATCCGGCCTAAGAATCCCCATTTTGACCGACATCTTACAAACATTTAATAGAACCGTGTGGGGCTTCCCAAATTGCGGGGTCCGTAGTATTTGTTACTGGGTTAACCTGGAACCTGATGAGTTGGCTTTCTATTTCATTTTCCAGATAACGCCATGCTCATAAACAAATGACCAAATAATAATGCATAGTTTTGAGAAAATATTTTGGGGGAATAAGAAATATTGCTGAACGTTTAGCAGGCTTTCTTTTCGCCAGTTATGATTAGTTTCTTGACTCTTGCCATGAAAGCAATAACTTATCAAACTTCACGCTGTTGTCGATGTTACGTAAAATTAATTTTTTCACGTATTAATAAACTGAGCTGCGCCACTTGTGGTCGCGAGGGGTAGGCAAATGAATTGTTGATTTTATAAATTTCAAATAAAAAACCAAACTATGTTCTCTCAGTACAATAAAAACAGATGCGCATATACACTGTTTTTAAGAGCAGTGGCGGAAAGATGTCCCGGTATCGGAAATTCAGCCAACTTTATCGCAAATCCCTCATGATATAAGGTCTGCAGAGCCCAGACGAAGACGAATTTGGTAGCTTCACTTCAACTCTGGGTTGTGGATAGCTCAAGGAGCATACAAGCATCTTATCTCCCTTGATTGATTTCCGAAGTACGCCTATTACTACAAATGAACTGTTAATTTTATGAACTGGACAGTTATCTGACAGATAAATTGTTAATGTTTCTGGCATGTACGCACCATTAGTACTTTTTTACATTAAAACGTAGGCTGTACATGTCCAGCTGTGTAGCGTCAGTTTACTCACTCACAAATTACCTACCTGTAGTGTCAACGTAATAGACTACTGACAGCGATTAAGTCCAGTATGATTTGCAACCTACACTTCATGCACGTTCCAAACGTACAGAGCCACTCCGGAAATGTTTTGTTAATCAAGGGAAATCACTCTGGATTGTTTGCAAGTTACAAGATGTCTGCTGACTGTTTAGGCGTATTTTGATTTAGATCTAGACTAGACTAGACCAGACTAGGTTTAAAGTGATACATTTATAAAGATATCGGGATTGTTTTTCCGATCCAGAGAGCTTTGATGTTTAGGATTTCCAATGTGGGCCAGCCTACGACATGGAAGGTGTGTTATGAGCACCTGTAATGGGCATGGCAGTGGCACTAGTAGTAGTGTATCCTCGCGAAGTGACGGCACTGACGGTAACCGCCGTCTTATTATATATTAATATTAAAGTTATTGTCTATCTAGATCTACTGCGATTTCCCTATTAGTCTAGACTAGATCTACACTAGTCAAGATTTGCTTACAAAATCTTGTCAGACTTTCAGATTTTGGGAGGATTTCCGAATGCGCCTGAGACCCCAAAAACATTAAAGAACTAGACTATGTAGGCCTGTGTTACTTACTAAGGATGACAACTTGAAATCCATTTCCAAGAATTCTGGTAACAGTGAAAGCAGTGTAACGTCAATAATCTGGCCAGAAATACTAATTTAAGCTGTCGAAGTGGAGGCAAAGTGGGACACACTGCCATTTTATAGTAGCCTAGTGTTTGGTTATTTTCATTACTTTAACAACTAAAAACATGGATCCAAACCTATGAGTTATACGGTAAGTCTATTAACCTCGACCATGGTTGTGGTGTATAGAGTTAAGGTTAGGGTTAGCTTTAACACTTTATGGAATACTCTTATGTACGCCCTCCAGTGATGCTCATTTCTTCTTAACAAGGACGCGTCCTTGGGAATGTCCGTTTGTGGGGAGTCACTATATGAATCCAAAGTATTTTTTACGTTCGGCATGACTGATGCTCCAGTTTATTATGAAAGAATTCTTTCACATTTCATCATAGTTTATTATTTAAAGGACCACACACATCAAAAGTAATTTTTCGTCTTCCGATACTTTTTCTCTCTGAAAATTATCTATGGTGCCATCCGAGTCAATTTTGCTAAGAAAGTGCATAGTTCTGTTGCTGTACGCGTATGTAATATTACGCAATTAGGAGAGCTAGAGTTACCGGGTTTGGCCTGTGCGTCCAGAATTATTCCTCTTCCCCGATCAGCAGCAGCTTGTGACAAAAACAATGACGTCACATAAGTTCCAGCAGTTACAGATACCTCTATCTGACAATGTATTATTCAGCATTTAATTAAGGTTCCGCTCATCCAAATTCAAACATAAAGTTTCATAGTGTAAGCCAGATAAATTATTCTGCATTTTTATTGCCTCAGCATGATTTTGATCTAGTCTACTGTTTAGAGGAATTAAACCATTCATACCAAGATGTTATCACCCATCCACAGAGCATTGGCAAGACAGTATTTGACGTAAGCTTGTAGCGGCCACACGCACAGTCGGCGTAACAATTCGGACTTTGAATAATGTAACCGTGTGGGTTGTCTGGGGCCGGCAGAGGCGTTATATCATTATATATCATTATGATAGACACTTGAAAGACTGGTTTATTGGAATAATAGGGTGTCCTTATAATTTAATATGGTCTGTAGGACGATGCAACTTTCCTTTCAAAGGTTATCAGCATATGTTATGAGTTTCCTGCCTATAGCTAAATTGCCAGGGTAAATGTGAGCAATCGCACTTTTAGAAAATTGCAGAATATTGACTCACGATTTTGATCCTTCTGCCAGATATATTCTCCCAGGTGTCCGGCAAAATTAATTTTGTTGTTCATGCGGGATAACGATTGACATAGTGATCACTACTTGATTTTGTTTGTACAGGCCCCACTTTGTGGATCCACAAATTCTCAGAGTGGTTCAGTTTCATGCGTATTTATAATCAAGCTCTGACAACTTTGAATAAGATTTCCAGCAGTCTGTATTTCAGAGCTGATCTCGACGTGCTCAAGGATGAGCTGTGTTAGGGTCTCTTCAGATCAGTCTTCAACAGGGAAGAAAAGCACTCATTTGTCTCCCTGCACACACCTCCTAATACTCACTGACCCTTCACGCCTGCCTCTGTTGTAGTTTGTTTTTCCAATTTTTGCCTCGTCAACTTTAAGCAATATAATTGGCTCCTATTTTTTTTTTTGGTTGCTAGAACTAGAAGAATCGAACAGGGACTTTATGTAGACTTCCCTACAATAACTATAATAGTCAGCAACTGTCTCAGTTGATGTAAAGCAACCGTCAAAGCTTGGTCTTGACGTCTGTCGTGTAGCTTCTTCCAGATTTAATTTCTCTGTAAAGCTGTAGGTTAGAAATAAAGATTTTTGAAAAGAAATCTTGACTTTTTTAAACCTTATTCCCTTCTTTAAAGGCACTTCAAAACTCCCAGACTTTCTGCATTCATTTCTGTTACATTGAAATCTATATCTGCCAGGCTGGTTCTTTTGCTTAACTGAATGGATTTCTTTAAGCACATTCACACAATTAGGACAATGCACTGATTTAGGTTAAAGTCCTTTCTCTCGACAAAATTCAATAGTCTTTCCTTCTGTCGCCTTGTTTGCTCCAATAATGAAAAATTCATGAAATTTCCAAAATTTCTTTATGACTTAATTTTTTTCGTGGTGACTCGCTGTAGCGCACTCTGCCATCACTGACAAAGAAAACTCCATGGATGATTTCCGGATCCTAGTTTTTTATCAACTGTATCATTCGGTACAAAGCAATTAGTAAAGACAATACAGAAACTGTCATCATTATTAATAGCTTAGCAAAAGTGTATTCTTATTCCAGATTTGGTGAATATTAGTGCTTTGTTTCTTCAAAACAACACTTACAAACATCCTTCTAAAGATAATTTCGTCAAATTTGCTTTCAAGTACTTATGTCCGTTAGCTCACATGGTTCACCAAAAGGATACTGTGGCGGATGACCTGAGTTCAAATCTGTTCCTCTCCTATTCAATTTTCTCCTTCATATTAACTAATCATTGATTGAATATTATATGTATTATGTATGCCTCATGTACACCATGTAATATATTATATCCTCCCCCTCAGGCTAATAGTAATACACAGCAACGAAACTGACATGCACATATTCACGTTCTCTTTCTTTCTTTACGTTTTCCCCCACAAAAAACAGGCCCCACTTTTTTTATACCAACCCAACCAAAATAATTCCTCTTCAGTATACCATGTTTATAATTTCAGCTATGAGGTGCTTTCGGAAATCTTCCCAGATTTTAATAAGAGACCATTTTCATATGAGATGAAATTTGTTTTGAGTGGCATAAGTCAGTTACCGCCTTGAAATAGATTCCATTGATATCTCTGCTACATTTGGTGCCATGCCGATTACTGCCGTCTTACTTCCGGACCAATATGTGGCGACGTTCCACCATTACAGATTTTTCTCATGAGGCAGGGTAAAATGGTTTCATGAAAAGCCATATTTCTCCTCATATCAACGCATAAAATGCATGATTTTATTCTTTATAATTATAAACCTAATTTTTTTTTTGCTTCCACACAGTGTATAGGGAAGTTTGGAAAAAATAGCGTCTTGCACATGACCAGAGTAGCAACATGGACATGCCGCCAGTTGCTTTTTCGATGTTAGAAAAGGGCATCATCCTTAAATTTTTCCCCCTCAAAGAAAATAATTTCCTTGAGCAATGTAACAAGACGGATGTCATATAACTTTACTGAAAGTCAGATTATGCACTCTTTTTTTCAATTTCCACAATATGTTTATAAATTATTGGGTTTTTAATTTCACAAAAAAATAAAATGTCACAGTTGTTATATCGCCACTTTCAGTGGGCAAGAATTTGCACAACGTAGTTTTGGTAAATTAATCATACAAACATCTTAATCATTTCTTTTTCCTCCCTTCTGACTTATTCTGTTGAAAAAACAGATGAAACACCAATTGCTATTGTAATCTTAGGGAAATTACTATAAATTTCAGGAGAAACTAGTTTCAAAGGGATGACGGCAGTTACTGGCACGAGCCAGTTACTGGCACTAGAGGATGCATCCATCAGAGAATTGAGAATGTTTTTGAGTGATCTGGTCTTATGGGGGAATATTTTGGATTGGCATGAATGGGCCCTGGCCTGGAATTGAGATTGGTAATGTTTTGTGTTTTTTATTTCTACAGAGAGAGAGATCAAGCGAGTCAATGACCAGAAAATGGCACCAGTGCCGAAAATCCCATTGGAGGTTACACCAATATCTTCCACTGCATTATATTCAATAGCAAAATTTGATTATGTTGAGCCTGAATCAGGTGCGATTGAACTCTGTCATCCATTAGCCTTCCCACCAAGCTCAGGCCTCAGCAGTCAGCCCAGACATCACCCAGATCTACCTAACAACATCCCCTCACCAGACTCCACTCCATTATTTGGTCCTGGGATTAGCCCAGTTCCTGGGGATTTTGTTCCTGCACACTCTGAGAAGGAGGAAGTGGACTGGGATCTCGGCACTTTTACCATGCTGCCTTTTTCTCGTCAGCCTCATATGCAATTTCCTTATCATCTCATGCGGCTATCTGTCCATCACACACCCACCCATTTAGGACAGTCACTGCCACCTGATGTCTGTCCTACTCCACACTCTGAGCAGGAGGAAGTGGACTGGGATCTCGGCACTTTTACCATGCTGCCTTTTTCTCGTCAGCCTCATATGCAATTTCCTTATCATCTCATGCGGCTATCTGTCCATCACACACCCACCCATTTAGGACAGTCACTGCCACCTGATGTCTGTCCTACTCCACACTCTGAGCAGGAGGAAGTGGACTGGGATCTCGGCACTTTTACCATGCTGCCTTTTTCTCGTCAGCCTCATATGCAATTTCCTTATCATCTCATGCGGCTATCTGTCCATCACACACCCACCCATTTAGGACAGTCACTGCCACCTGATGTCTGTCCTACTCCACACTCTGAGCAGGAGGAAGTGGACTGGGATCTCGGCACTTTTACCATGCTGCCTTTTTCTCGTCAGCCTCATATGCAATTTCCTTATCATCTCATGCGGCTATCCGTTCATCACACACCCAGCCCTTTAGGACAGTCACTGCCACCTGATGTCTGTCCCACTCATGTGGACCCTCATCCTCATCTAATTATGGAAATGCAACATCAATCAGAGACAGATGAAAAAGATAGTGAATCAGGAGGTGACATGGATTTTAAAGAAAGTGAATCAGGAAGCGAATCAGGAGGTGACATGGATTTTAAAGAAAGTGAATCGGGAAGCGAGGTGGGGTCTGAATCATGTGCACTCCCCATGTCAACATCAGCAGCAGCTCATAAGTCTCTCTTTCACCCCGTTCCACACACTGAGCAGGAGGAAGTGAACTGCGATCCCAGCAGTTGTATCATGCTGCCTTTTATTCATCTTCCTCATCTCCTCATGCAGCTATCTGTCCATCAGACACCCACCCCTTTAGAACAGTCACTGCCACCTGATGTTTGTCCCACTCATGTGGGCCCTCATCCTTATCTAACTATGGAAATGCAAACTCTGCTACAGCGTGGATCAGAGACAGATGAAAAAGATAGTGAATCAGGAGGTGACATGGGTTTTAAAGAAAGTGAATCAGGAAGGAAGGTGGGGTCTGAATCATATGCATTCCCCATCTTAACATCAGCAGCAGCAACATCACACTCTGAGCAGGAGGAAGTGGACTGGGATCTCAGCAGTTTTACCATGCTGCCTTTTTCTCATCAGCCTGATATGCAACTACCTCATCCCCTCGTGCGGCTATCTGTCCATCAGACACCCAGCCCTTTAGAACAGTCACTGCCACCTGATGTTTGTCCCACTCACGTGGGCCCTCATCCTCATCTAACTATGGAAATGTTACAGCCTGGGTCAGAGACAGATGAAGAAGATAGTGAATCAGGAGGTGAGATGGTTTCTGAATCATTTGCTCTCCCCTCCTCAACGCCAATAGCAGCTCACAAGTCCCTTTTTCACCCAATTCCACACTCTGAGCAGACTGGATTGGACTGGGGTCCCAGCAGTTTTATCATGTTGCCTTTTCCTCATCTGTCTCATATTCAACTTCATCTCCACATGCAGCTATCTGTCCATCACACACCCACCTCTTTAGAACAGTCAGTGCGACCTGATGTCTGTTCTATTCATGTGGGCCCTCATCCTCATCTTACTAAGGGAATTTGGACAACCATTGGCATTTTGCCACACCCAAAAATGCCTTGGCCCCCATCTTCATCTTGTATATCTTCTGTGCAAACAAATAAATCTCCACCACAACATCAGCTGAACAATAACAGACTTTCTGAAGCTGAGGACGAACACCAGAAGAGAAATTGGAATAGAAACAGTGAAGGAGGAGGAGGGAAATTTCACAGACGAAATTCATATTTTCTGCTTCCTGACACACTATGTCCCACACTGCCTGATGATAACATGAGGAACATACAACAGGGGGACATGCTGTCTGCAGACAAATGGCCAGGCATGTTCCCCATTTCATTAGTGAACCTGGATTTCAAGCAAAAGACCCATGCGTCAAAGTATTGTGAAGACTGGTGGGACCAAGAGGAAAATAGAAAGGTAAGGATAACTTTCTCATGTTGTTTTTGTTAGTGCCCCATGTATTGTTACAGTTCTCAGGACCAGTAAATATAAGATTTAAACGTCATGTATCCAGTGCAGGCTAATGATAGGTCACAGGTCTTCACATTCTTATTACTTAAGCAGGTCATTCAAGAACTTTCTCAAATCCTTGGAACCATACAGTGCCCTGACCATTTGCAGATGCTGATCACTATAGACTATAATTCTAGTACTGTAATTATTTGGCTATGCTGCTCCATTACTCATCACAACCTAGATTCTCTAGATTGGTAAATAAAAATGTGCTTGAAACTACAAGGTACATTTATCAAGAAATTTGGCTTATAAAGCTGTCCAAGAAAAAATATTATATGGCTTTTCATATATTCTGCTGCTAACTTGTTATTCTTTGTAGAAATCTGATATTCATCTTGTCTTCTTCATCATGCATTTGTGTGTGGTCAAATCATAGGTCAGCTTCAAATTTCAGTTATCAAAATGATTAGGTAAAAACTATTAGATTCACCCATGCCTGAAGTGTAAAAGGTGAAGGCTTTATGCAAACAAGCCTGTATTCTAAATTTTAAATTAGTTTTATCTGGAAAGTAAAATAAGTGTGCCTTTGTACCTGTAAAAAATATACTTAATAATAATAATAATGCGGTTTATTAATCTTATCCATGCTAGTACATGCTCACGTGACTTCACACTATCATTACTCCAGCCGGCCTGTTCACTCTAGAACTTTCTCAGCCCCCTAGGAAGCATACAGTGCTGCTGCCATTTTCAGGCGCTGATCACTAGCATCACTAACAATATCTTTCACTGCCCATAGCTGGGTACCCATTTTACAGACGGGTGGACTGAGGAAAATATGAACGAAATGCTTTCCCAAGGCACATACAACCTGACTGTGGTTAGGAATCGAACCCACAACATTTAGTTCTTGAGTCCAGCGCCTAAGCTGTTCAGTCACGCTGCTGCACTTATTATCAAAGTCTAGTAATGAAACGATAGAATAAAAAATAAATTATTTGCATGAGAGATTCATACCTGATAGTGATAGTGGGGTAGCAGGGTTTACACTTAAATGTGTCCTTTGTTATTGTCCTTAACTTACATACCAAACTCTTCCCTAACTTCCACATATTAACCCAGCGTTCACTCGTGACCCTGCTCTACCTTCACACTAGCTTTTTCTTTCTTTATGACATGACAGTGTATTAAGTTTGTTAATCACACTACCTAAAAATGATCGTAGCTTAAGCAGTCTCTCTTCTCTTTTCACAGGAGACGTTTAGCGCGATTGTATGAGAAACAGGGTGGTCTACTGTGGTGCAGTTTGGACTGGACTGTGTTGAAGAAATCTCCATCCTGAAAGAGGAAAAATTCTCTATGCATTAGCCAATGACACTTGCAAGGTTACTTCAACTGAATATATGATTATACACTTTATATATTTTCAATATTGGTGTATAATGTCCCGTTCCAAAGATTGATCATATTGCAACTTTTTGTACAAATCTCACCTTCTCCAAACTTCATTTTATGGAAATGTGATGTTATATGATGTTTTATTTATTTAATGCTATTTGCTAAGCGCTTCATTTTGTGGATTGGTGTTTTAAAATGACATGTCAATTCAGTCAAGTGTGTGTTTGTTTTTGTCCTTTTTTTGGTCGTTATTTTTTTGAGCTCGCGGGAGGTTGGTGGGAGCTTCTGGTGTGGTCTCTCCCTATAAACAGATTGCGTGGGCCTCACATAGCATACCATTCATAGATAGCTCTGCTTGCCATTAGCTTCGATCCTATATAAAGCCAGTCTCAGTGAGTTTGCCTCTTACAGTTAGCTCAGTTTCTGACTGCAGCCAGGAAGTGAAGCTGGTAGTTGGGGCAAGTTTGCACCTTACGGATGACCTTGCTCATGATTGCCATCAGGACTTACTGTTAGTCTAAGAGAGTTTGTATCTAATAGGTAGCTCTGATCTTAAACGAAGCCTGGACTAAACTGCTCTATAAGTAACGCAGTGCTGATAGCATGGGCAAGTTAGAGCAGGACTGGTATGGGCCCTTGCACCTGTTTATAGGGAGCTTTTTGTTGTGTCTGCGTTTTGTTTTTTTTAAATTTTTTTTTTCAGTGGCGTGTTCTCTCTCTTTCTCTTCACATCTCTTTTGTTTGTTTGTTGTTGTTTTTTTTTTCATTCTCTGGGTGAAAGCCTGAGTGTATGATTGCCAGTTTTAGGATGGTTTCCTTTGTTATTGTGGAGCATATGAGAGGTTGTCATAAACATTGATTTAGATTTCTTCTTGTAAATGGACTGGGGATCTTGCACAGTATGCCACTTTGAAGATAAAAGTTTCTGTGTTGACATCAGCAAGCCTACATCTTTCAAGCTCTTGTAGTATCTCTTATTGAGGCAAGCACCCATCAGTTTTCCTCCTTCATGTAGGGATTGATAACTCTGATTATAGTTTCACATATTTGGAGTTGTATACCAGCATTAGATAGTGTACGGAAACTTGTTTGAAGCTGATTTGAGCTCTTGGTTTAGAGGAGCAATTTCAGCAGGATTTTGTGTAACATTGGCATAGAGCAGAGCCAGGTGTTTTTGAAAACCAGTTTGGCTGAAGCAGCTTCCTGTATTCAGAGTGATGGGACATTTTTGTGTGAAAGATTGTCTATGTAGAAATTTCCCTGTCTGATGAGTAAAGTGATTGACCTCAGCCTGAAACATTGTATAGCATTCAAAATAACCAGGTTTTTAAGTGTGCACTACTTATCATTTACAACCTCAGGGGAATAGTTTAAGTCTTAAGTGTCTTTTGTATATGCATAGAGACCTATGGGGTTCTTTAAATATATTGTCTAAGAGGATTTTTTTTTTTTTTGAGGAGGAGGGGGGAGGTGGAGGGTGGCTGGCAAAAATTAGGGCTTGTAATTTATTTATTATAACTTAAATATTTACTAGCTTTGCTGGATAGCTATTAGCTCTGGCTTACTTTTCTGCATTATTTTTAATTTTGAAAGAACAGTTCAGACTCTTTCATGTAGATTTTTGGTGGGGTTTTTTATTTGGGGGGTAGACTGTTCCCTATTGAAAATGTAAGCTTTTTTTGCATCTTCAGAGAACCAGGCATTTATTTTAAGAATGTCAAATGTATATAACATTAACTGGCATGTGGCATTTAGCACAGTTGTGGAGAGTATCTTCACCTATGAATTAGACTTAATATGAGTTTTTATGAAGCTTAAGATGAAACTGAAAAGTTCCAGATCTGTGCAGTGTGAATTTTGAGAGCTTACAAACTACACATCATTTTTAATGGAGGAGAGATGGTTTTGGCTCAAGACGAGGATGGATATAAAGTTACATGTTGTTATGTCAATGAGCATGGCTTTTAGTGAAGTATGCCCCTCTGGCCATCACTGAAAGACAGGAGAATTGAAATGAAGAGACCAGATGCAAGCTGTTTTACATGTTCTCACTAACCCATCAGCATTTGCCTCCTATTTCTTTCCTGGGATCTGACTGGAATATTGTCAGAATAGAAATTAGGTAGTGCTGAGTAGTCTGTATATTTGTACATTTGTAAATACCTTTGTAAATATTTCACCTTGCGTCTGGCCCCTTCATTTAGTCCCTATTAATCAGTTTTACTCCTGCAGGACAAATTCACTAATGTATATAGTTCTCTTCACAGTGGCCGGCCATCTTGTATTTTTGTGATGATCAGTAGCTTAGGGAGTACTTCACTTATCAGCCATGCTGTAACTTTTTTTGTTTCCTTAAGAAATCATGTTTGGGTCTCATCTGAAAGGGGAATTATTTTTGTTGCTGCAAGATTTGGAATTGGTGCTGTGTTTGCAGCCTCTTTTTCATGGTTTGGGCTTTGTCTTTAATCATCACATGATTTTAAACTCTTCCGTTCTCCATATTTAGTATTTTCCAAGTGCCACATTGTCATCATTCTCACTGCATAGTATGAAAAGTTTATCCATAATTCATTAATAGTGATTGATTTATTTTAGAGTTTACATTATTGGAAAAAGTTTAGTAATAATGTATCTTTTATCATATTTACAGATCCTTTTCCTATTATTTCAGAGCTTCTAGTGTACTGATGAGTTTTTGATGGGAAGAAGGGGAGTGTAGGGGCAGTTAACATTTTTGTCTACCCTAGTTGGTTTCTCTTAATTACTTTGGGGCAGATTACATTTATGGGGTGGGGTGGGGTTG